>JBBPRK010000094.1:0-41286 GCA_038093075.1 Boletus patriciae
CGGAACGCGTGGCAAGTTGGTCTTCCAGAATATGGGTCTGTCGTTGGAGTCGATGCGCCCTGTCCTGCGCCTCGAAGACGGCGGCCTCCAGCGCACGAATCTGAGACTGCGCGGACGAAAGCTCCATGGCGTGCTGTTGCTTCACGGCGCTGAGCATCTCGTCGTCCAACGACCGGAGGCCATCGTCGGTGATGGGCGTCTTTTGTACGCTCTCCAGCTCTTCCTCCTTGGCCACCAGCTCGCTCTGTAGAACCTCGATCTCTGTCCGGTAGTGATGGATGAGCTGGCTTTGTTCTGCTTCGTTCTTGCGTGACGAATTCAGGGCGGATCCCAGTTGGGAGATTTCTTCTTCTCGGCGCCGCGCTTCTGCATTCATCCGGTTGCTGAGATCTGCTTGTCGCACCTCTGTCTGCCGCATTCGTGTACGCTCGGTTTCCAATATCTTCACGGTCGCTTGCGCGGACTGGAGCTCGGCTTCAAGCAGGGAATAGCCTCGTTGTAGCTCCGCGACGCTCTGCTGCAGTGACCGGTTGTCTTTCTCCCGATGTGCGTCCGACGCTCTCCGCAGCTTCGCCGCCTCTGCCTCTCGTTCCGTCCCTTCGCTGAGAGCCATCTCGAGTTTGGAGATGAGAGTATCACGAGACCTCTTCTCGTGCTCCAGTCTCTCTATCTGCTCCATCAGCTCAAGTTTGACAGAGGTCAACTCAACGATCTTGGGTCTCATGTCCTCCAAAGACTCCACGAGTCTCGTCCCTTCGGCCTGTAGGTCCTTTTGCGTCTTCTCCGACTCTTCCGCGCGACGAAGCGCAGCACGTAGTTCTCCTTGGATATTCTGGAGCGCCCTGTCGCTGGAGGTCACTTCGGAAGCGAGTTCCCCAAGTTTTTGCTGGAGTTGCTTGACTGCACTCTGGTTAAACTCCACCTGCGACTGTAATGAGGCGCGCTCTTCGAGCAGAGCGTCACGACGATCGTTGGCGGACTGAAGATGCCCTTGTAGTACAGCGTGGTCGGCTTCGAGGCCAGAATGTCGGCTCTTCCAATCCGCCTCACTCTCAGTTGTCAAGCGAAGCTGTGATTCCAGCTGGTCTCTCTCGCTTTTAGTGGTTGTATGCGACTAGAGAGCGGCGGTGTCAGTACGACATAAGAACAACCGTATCGAGAACGTACCTGTTGTATTCTGTTGAACTGAAACTCGAGTTCCTCAGCACGATCTTGGGTGTTCTTCAGAGAGATCTCCAATTTGTCTGCTCTATCATCACTCTCAATCTGCTCCTCCAGTTCGCGGACCCGTTGCTGATGTTGATTGGAAGCGGCTTGTACTTCCTCGAGCTCGGCTTTCCTGAGTTGGATTTCGCGTTCCTGCATACAGGCACATGAAGACCGTCCTGCCTCGAAAAGTAAAGTACCACACAAACCTGGTCTCTAACACGTTCCAGCAGTTCTTTCTCGCGAGAAAGGGTCTTCTCGAGTTCGCTTCCTTGCCTCGCAGCAATGACTTCGAGTTCTTGGACCTTCTTGGTCGCACCGACAGCCTTTGCCTGCTCAGCAAGGAATGATTTTCCCTTCTCCTGGAGTTCTAAGAATGACGACTTCAGCAACGTCCACACTATATCAAAAGTAGCTATACCTATCTCGGCTTCTTCCAACCGCTGGACCGAGGCTATCAGGGAAGCCTTCTCGGAGACCAGAAAGGAAATAGTCTGTTGGCGGCTTTGATCCTGTTCTTGCCATCGTTCAGAGTCCTCAATAGCACTCGCGCGTAGTTCCTCTATCTGACCACGAGCTGCAGACAGTTCTTGTTCGACCTTTGTCGAGTGAGCCCGGGAACTGTGAACTTGCTGTTGTGCTGATCCCAAGTCCGTGGCCAAACGTTTGATGTCTGTCATCGTGTCACAATGGAGTTCTGTCTTGACGAGAAAGCAAGACATACCAGACTGCAAAGAATCGACATTTTTGTCCGCCTCACGCAATCTTTGGTCCAATTCAAGACGACTAGTCTCCAAGTTGCCAATCTTGGTTTGAGCGACGTTGTGTAGATCCTCCAATCGCGACTTTTCTCGGGAGAGCTCCTCAAGATGGCGTGCGGCAACTACATGAGATTCCATCGTTTGCGCAAGCTCATCTTCGACAGCTTTACAGCGAACCCGTTCTTCCTGAAGAGCTTTGGCCTTCTCTCGAGCATCTACTCTCACACTCTGTAAGAAGACGAACAGATATGGAACCTGGCCACTCACCATCCTGAATTTCATCAAGGCGGGTCAGGGATGTTTGAAGAGTAGAGTTCTCAGTCTGCAGGGAAGCTATGACCTGACGTTGCTCTGCCAGTCGATTGTGGAGGTCGTCGAGAGCCTGTTGGTTGACTAGAGGAGTAGTCGCAGACCGCGAAACGGAAGCCGGTGTGCCTGCACGCTCTGAAAGTGGTGGTGGGGATTTTGGCGAAGGCCTCGGGCGCTGGGGTTGGGGTTGAGCGATGGCATTCACGTCCGGGACGTCAGCCCTGGGTAACGACTCGATCCAATTCGTGTCGGTATCATTGGGGCTGAATCTGTGTAGGACCATACACTGTTCAGAGGTTGAAACGTCATGACAGTAGGAACATACAGGTCATTGATATCCCGCGCGCGCTTCCCTTCCTCAGCTGGTGCCGCAGGCTCTGCAGGAGCGGGGGTATAAGACCGAGATGGTGGGGGGCTAGCTAATGAGGTGCTACGAGAGCCTGCGACTCCAGTGGTCTTCTGCTGCTGTCGCTTCTTGAGCTGTGAGGAGAGGTGAGCCTGGACAAGGAGTGGAGCGTGGCAAGACGCGTACCAGTGCTTTTGCTCTCGCAGCCTTTGCAGCTCGATCATCCTCAGACATGGATATGGCACGGAGTTGAGTCGTTAGTTCGTGGGCAGGAAAGGCCTTGCTCAAGTTGGTGGGTGAAGAACCGGGCTGGTGCAACGCGACGTGGCGAATCAACAGTCTGTCTTTGTAGTTTTACTGCGATGTCCTAGTAGACCGCGCCAGAATCGTGCCGACCATCATAAACAGATAGAAAAAAATGGATTGAATCTCGACGGAATATGCACAGTGTTGGTAGCAAGTGGAAGAGACATCAGAGATAGAAATTGGGCAGCGGCAGATGACTCGTAAGGAGACAATATATATATATCAAAGCAGCGAAGGGGTGCATGCCTACAAAGAAGACCTGCAAATGACCTTTAAGGATCGACTCGAGGCGAGCGTTGGAAATAACGCAAGCGGGTGAGAGTATGGCAACGATATCAATGGACAGATAGAGGAGGAGAGAACCAGGGACCAAATAGAAACAGAGAGGGAATGTCGTGGAAAAACAAGAATTGTCACAGTCCAACTTTCATCATGCCCAGACCTGAAAACGACTCAGTAATGATCACCTGGGGGAGATTTCCCCAATCACTCACTCGAAGTGTGCTATCCCAGCTGCCTGTACAAAGGGCCATGCCATCGACTGACACGCCCAAACAACTGACCCGGTTTTCATGTCCGGTCAAAACTCCCACACGTTCGCCTCTTAGCGTGTCCCAGACATTGCAAGTCCAGTCATCATAGCCTCCGAAAAGGATACGACCAGAGATTGAAAAAGCGACTGAAGTGATTCCACAAAGGATATTGTCGTGGGTGAAGCTGTTCAATTCGCGATCTGCTCGGATGTCGAACAGCCGGCAAGAGGCATCATCAGAACCAGTGGCAAAGGCATCGCCGTTGGGGAAAAATCTAGCGGACAAGATTCAGAAACAGACGAGGAGGAGGAGGACTAGACGCACTGAACGGCGTTAATATCGGATTCGTGACCAGTAAAGGTTTGGGTAGCGCGACCACTACGTATGTCCCAAAGCTTTGCGGTGGCATCGCAAGCACCAGAGACAAAGACATTTTGGTTGGGACCAAGTGATAGACTGAAGAGACATTGGGGTGAGAGTGCGGGGAGGACAGATTGAAGTCGAGTTACCTCATGACATCACCAGTATGGTCGCTAAATTCGACGACTCGCACGCCGGCTTCAATGTCCCAAAGCATGCAGGTCATATCACCAGAGCTGGTGACTATTTGTCGGTCATTGATAAACCTGCAGCAACTGAGGTAGCCGGAGTGGGCACTTAATTCGCGGGCGCCTCTGACACCATTGGCTTCCCGGCTGTTGAGATTGTAGATGGAACAAATGTTGTCAAGACCACCACATGCGACGAAATTTCCAGATGGCGAGTATGCACAAGTCATGACCCAGCTCGACCGAAGAGGGATTGCATGGACCTTATTGGTGGTATAAGCGTCCCAGACGATTAGCTTTCCATCCTGTGAAGCTGAGACGAGATGGCGTCGATCTGCAGCCCAGTGCATGGCATAAATCTTTGCAAGGTGTCCCTTGAGCGCACGTCGTGGGCGCATCACGATCCGGGGAAGGGTGTCGACCTCGGCAGCCATCGCACGCACTAGGAGCGAGCAGGGTCATTGTGTGGAGCCTGAGAATGGGACCGAGCGACGTACGGCTGGTATCAGCGGAAGCCTCTCTGCTGGCACGGATTTTCTCCTTGAGGACCTCTGCCTCACGACGTGCGGCGGCAATCCGTTCTTGTATGTCACCCTGTGGTTGTGCCATTTTTGCGAATCAAGACTGGAGACGAGGTGAATGCGAGTCGGTGAAGAGAAAATTTGCGCACCAGGGCTGCAGGGAGAATTAGCGGAAGAGCGTGGGAAGATGGACAAGGGCGCGCGATCAAGGCGAGGTGGTAGTCAAGTCGAGTAGTCAATGCACCGGATGACGACGGCGACGACGAGGGCGACCAGAGACGAATTCCACTCAAACACTGACACTCGTCCGCATTCACAATAACGGTCATTCCCGAAACTCCGACGGTGGCACATGACATGATTCATAGCTAAGTACATTACACATGATTCCTACATCACACCGTACTAGCCGGGTTGTGTAACTTGTGTTGAGCCATGGGGTATTCCACTGGGCCAGCCAGAGATCCGAAAGAGTCCTTGACCGACGACAGCCAGACATCCCGACCACGGGTTGCAGCTGTCGCGGCCATAACGAGTACGACGCTAGCGTACACCAGCACTTGACGAGCCTTCAGATCAAGCAAGTACGAGAAAAAAGAATCGACCCACGAATGATAAAGTTCAGGAATGAAAAGGCGGCCAT
Organism: Boletus patriciae; assembly: GCA_038093075.1. Lineage (NCBI taxonomy): Eukaryota > Fungi > Basidiomycota > Agaricomycetes > Boletales > Boletaceae > Boletus > Boletus patriciae. The sequence continues at coordinate 5,174 of JBBPRK010000094.1, forward strand.
TGCTTGGGTTTCTTGGCACATTCCATCGACAATGGCTAGAACGGCAGTGGTCAAAGAATGCACACCATGACTGCATAATTGAACCCTACTGTTCTCGTAAATGCACCCAAACGCGAAGTAGTAATTGAGCCCAGAAATCGTTTCGCCAGCACTGGCCACCCAGAAGATACAGAGAATATCTGCAACACCATAAACATCGATTTTGCGTGCAAAAACACGTCGTCTTACACAACCAGGCCACTTCGACGACGATCATGGAGGTAAAGGCACCGCGGCGAAGGAAATCGACAATAAGCCTGCATGGATAGATCAGTCTTCAGGAAGAGCACCTCACAATGCTACCAACATGACGGGCAAAGTCACCACAGATATCGCCGCAACAGCAAGACCAAAAGCACAGAAAGTAGCCGTAAGAAGGTAGTATTGTTGTGTTTGTGCTATCAAATGGGCGGTGACGGCCAGCTCAATAAGAGAGAAAAGCATCGTAATTCCTTGGAACGGGCGTCGGTAAAATATTGCTTTCAGGTTGATATTGCTTACCTAGAACAACTTGGCGAATAAGTGGGAGCACACCCATTGTCGAAAGGATAGAGGAGGGGAAGGGTTGGGGAAGGATGGAGCTCCCGTTTAGTTCCTAGGTCTTTATCCCCGCAAGACAGGAACAAATACAACATCCCTCGACAAGGTAGTAGGGCAATTGCCCCTTTCCCGTACTACCTTGTCGAATGGGAGATTTGATCTTACACAGCCTACAGTCTCTAGCCATGAGGCAACTATCAGCGCCCATGAGATTCGGAAGGCCCTGAAAAACGCCGTGGGCCACAAGGGTTCTCTTGGCGTGAGGTATCTGGAGCCAGTGTGTAGCCCCTACTGTGTAGATGGGGAATCCGATCTACTCCATCCTCTTGGGGTCTGCGCCACCTGAAAAAGCACCCAACCCTCAGAGTATAAGTACCGATGGCGTGGACTCGTCAGCTTGAACACCCACCGAAGCGCCCATATGTTAATGGCAAGTGATGGCGGATGATGTAAATTGCAAGTTTCAGGTTCAACAAATAGGGCCCTATATGTACCTGGGTTCCAGGCCCCGTGGACAGGTGTAAATTCTTGCGAACAGGGACATCGGCAGATTCGACACTGGCCTGTACGTTTTTACCTATTCCTAGTCGATTGGCAGCCAGTCTATCATCCATACATGGCTTGGCAGGGCCCGTAACACAGAGCCGTGCCAGGATCCGTGGCTCAATGCCACAGAACCACCCTGCGACCAGGACAAGGAGTGCACCATTATCAAATTCGTTCCTTAAGAGTGGTCAACAACAGTTTCGACCTTGTTCCAAGTCGATCGATACAAGGCTACGGATCGGGAAATCCTTGAACATTTTGCGCTTTTTAGCGAATTCTGTTGACGCAGTCACTGGAAAGCATGCCATGGCGGCGGGTGACCCAGCAGCATCGTAATCTCAACGGTTTCGTTGAACTTGTGGATGCGGCGCCATACTGTTGGTAACTTTACATCTGAATACTAGTAGCTTCTGTCATTTTTCTATTGACTGAAGTGGGTACATTCCAAGCTACAACCTAAATATTTCCAGGACCGAAATAACAACACACGATTATATCAAGTTACACACAGCCATATTGTCCAAGGTTCCTCGTCGATCGTCGACTGCCGATTGTCAAGCGCCTACATGTGTACATTAGGGACCAAATCATGCAAAGCAGTGCGTGTGACCATACCTTCAGGATAGGTCAGGAGTAATATGATGCCAAGGCGCGATAGGTGGTTTCGGCAGCGCTTTCCATAGCGGTTCCCCTGTCGCGGGCCATGCCCCTTCCGTATTCAACGCCATTAACTGTAGAAAACCATTCCAGTCAGTATTTATGAAAGAAAGTACCGACCAGCATGGCTTACAGTACGCAATCGCTAACCATCGTGTGTCATGTGGTGGGCCAGACTGGGTGTACGTCCAAGAAAGATGTTTTGTATGACCATATCGACCTTGAAGATAGTTATTCAGGTACATCCGCCAGTCACTTTTTTGGCCTAGAGCACCGTCATCAGCAATTCTCGGCTCCATAAGCGGTGCCAAGAAGTACTTACTACGATCCATAAAGTTCAGCAGTCACTGTGATCGTTCGGAAGAGATGTGGTACGATGGATGTCTAGGGCCCGTTGAAGAGAATTGCATTACTTGTGGCCTTTTAAACCGAGGGTCCACAGCAAGTCGGAGACTGTCATTTCGAGTCAGGATGACGAGAAGCTTGAGGGACTATCGCAAGGATTGCACCGCTAGGAGTCGGGCTCAAGGAACGCAGCTGTGTGCAAATCACACGCGTCTGCGGCGCCCCATGTTTGGAGAGTAGAGGCCCATGTATTGGGATGAAATATAGCTGTAGTGGGACCTTTTGGAATTGCCATCGGTGTTAACATCGACCGCAACTTCGAGCAAGTGGAGGAAACGCCATACTTTGGACGCCGACCTGACTCACCCTGCCGCGGCCAAGCTGTGTGTGAGAATAACATCGCGGTGTTAGCAACCTCCGGGGGATACATGACCGTCATGACGTTCATTTGCCAAGTATCGACCCCTGTTCCCTTGTTACTGTTACAAAAGTTTCTTAGGACCAAGAGGTGGGCGATCCCCTCGGATGATGCACAGCATATTGGCGGCTCTGCAAGATATCATACACGTAGTTTGGTGGTGGCGGTGGCAGTCAACCCTTCAGGTGGGATAATAGGACGTGTCTGACCGGTTTCGTGAAGTCCATACATGTCCGAAATGACATTGTTTCGTGGCCGCAGTGCTCCGAGCTCGTCACAGCAGATCCAAGTCGCAGCTTCGACGAGCGCAGTGGCTGCTGCGGATCCTTGACTGAAGTTATGCGTACTCCGCAGGGGGAAAAAAGGATAACAACGCGTTCGGAGTCAAAAACGCGATACCGTTCGGTTCCAGGACGTAGCACACACACCGTGACTCGGACACTGGACTCTGTTCTTGTTGACTGTTTTGGTTCCGTTCCATACATGGCAATACCCCTATATCTTTCCGCGACACGACCACTGCAGGAACCTTTGATCAGAAACCACATAAATTCAAGGCGCTACGGTAGGAAAGGGATAGCATATTCTGTAAGACAGGGAGCTGAAACAATAGAATGCGACCGAGCAGTCTTTTTTTTTTTTTTTTAATTAAGTTTTTGGTGTCGGAGCGAAGGATGTCATCCAAGAGGAACTGACAAGGTCAGCCCCATTGGGCACGTCGGGGGTTTCATCTGCGGAGAGAACTGCAATATTACCAAGCAGTCATGTGGGTTGAAACATCAAGTCCCTTGCAAGTGCAACCCCAAAGCGATCAAAACATTCCTAGCAGCAGCCTCCTTCGCTGAACGACGAGAAGGTCCGTTTCCACTACCCCACTCAACCTCGTCTACTGTAAATAAAGCGTCGGTTGCAGAGAGGAGTGGCCAAATGTTCGCACGTACGGCGCGCAGTCGCCTGCCAAGTAGGTCGGTTATCAGGGCCCGAGCGAGACGTTTCCCAAGTCAAGTGGTGACGTGGGTCGTCTCTGTGAACCCTCTGTAAGTAGTTATTCAACATCTGACGGTAATCTGCCAAAATATCTTGGTAAGCAAGTGATTGGATAGCGAACGACGCTCCTACTTACGGTTAGTTTGTACCATCGCCATGTCGAGAGTGGCGGTATTTGTTTCCTAGGCAGGGGAACCAAGTTGAAGATGACCAGTCTCCCAAGTTTCCGTCTCCTTATATTCTGCAGGCCCGGCTGTGCAAGTATTTCTTGCGTGAAGAGATGGTAAATCCGCAGGTTGGTAGATCAGGGAGGTGAACCCTTTGGCAGTTCGTTTCTGAGCTGACAACGAAACCATCTGCTTCCAAGGACCCTGATGATTTCATCGCCATAATAATGCTTAAAGGAAGAACACAGATTAGCCCTCATTTCAAGTTCGCCTTCCGGCCCGGGCGCTGGAGCCGCCAAGCTGTAGAGAGATATGAAAGCACCGCGAGAAAAGTGACTGCGATAAAATGTAGACATTCGCCCAGTTAGTCGAGTTGCCATCAATTGACTGAGCATATTGGGGGATTTGAAGACGATCTTCGCTTACATTGCCCATGGCGTAACGCTGAAGGCGTCTGTGCTCTCCACGGGCTGTGTGGGTGGCTACACAAGCACCACAACTATAATCAGAATCAAAATGTCCTACAGTGCTAGAAATGGAGGAGTTCGCGCTTTCCCTGCTTACCCATCGGTTTCGCTAGACCATGCACCATTACCGTATGACGGAGATGATCTTGCAAACCTTTGTTACGTAAGCACATTGCGGTCTGCTAGTAGCACCGCTGTTACAGCGTAGCCGACTAATTGCATACTGTTTACGGTCCACTTGCAAATCGCCTCAGGATTGGACAGACCTCGGAATAGCTGCGCCGCCTGTTACTCATTCAGGCTCGACTGCCATTTCATGCCGACACGCTCCTCAGACCCCGTTCCAGATGTTCGACGTTCAACGCGCATTCCACATGTTCGCGCAATGATTGACCACTTGACCAGACTACACAGCGAGGCAGCTCATGCCAACCTAGATCACAGACCGCACGACTCAACCGACACCGCCTCGTCTCCAGCCGCACCAGATCCCGTGTTAGCTGCTTACCATGACATCCCAATGGCCCTCGTCTTGGGGGGTAAATAAATGTCTAGGAACGTTTCTGCAAGCGTGTGGCTTCCTTCTCCACTCCCTTCCGTCTCTCCCGATCTATATGAATGCGTACCAGGAAGAGAACTCCTTCCTAACAGATGGTACGCTCCAAGTTGCGGACAATTTCCTGGAGCGACGCTCGGCTTTTCCAAGTCCTTCTCTTGGACCCTACTTTTGACGGTGCTTGGAGCGATCCAGTGCAGATACCCGACATGAAGTCCGCGTGGTCATTTTCTTTCTCTCGCTTCTTCGCACCTACGGTTCGATCGATATTGCGTGTAGAGAGCGCGCCATATTTCATGCAGATTGGCTATTTCGTGTACCATCCCCCAAGCTTAATGGCAACGCCGCGATCACGTAGGGCGCACACTTACAGAACCTTTCACCTCCGTTCAGCATTGCCTTTGAACAATGCCGCCATCGTTAATACTTTCTCGACACGTCTCCGCTGCTAGAAGGTATAAAAATCACTGTTCGGCTATGGGAGACTTCCAGATCAACACAGAATGACTCCTGGTGCGTATTTTCCTCGACTACCAGATGGTTCGTTCTTGCTCATCGTCTTAGCCCAAGACCCCATCGTTGCGCTGAATAATTGTAAGTCAAGCATGCTCTCGCTAAACAATGCATCCTAAAGAAATCTTGCTATCCAGACCTGCAATCCATAGGGCGGGCTGCTGCTCTTAGCTGGAAGGACTCGACCAGCGGGCCGACGCACAGTCCGGAATGGAAGTCTGTATGCAAAAGTGAACACTCTTCTTCTGTGTCGTGAGCTTCGTCTGATAATACATGCAGTTTCTGGGAAGGAGTATGGCGCGGGTGTTGGGACACACAAGCACCTTGCACGTGGTGAGGCGGCGGGACCCGCTCTAGAGGCACTCAAACTCGAGGTTGAGAGCGAGGGCGTGGTGGGTGACAAGTTAGACTGATTCTCCGTATCTCCATCGGACAGCGACTTGACTAACTCTCATTTTTCCGCATTCTCTCTCTATTTATTTCTTCTCGTCCTCTCCATTCACATCTAGTCCCCACCACTCTTTGTTACGCCGCATTTCACTCTGTAGCATTACGCCTAGCTCTCGTCCTGGACTGTTATCTATTCACGCGTCATGGGGTTGTTCAGACGTGGTCGTGAAAGGACTGACGTTAGCCTGTGAATCGGCATAGATCGAAAGGCGTGATATGAACAACACGCACTTCTAAATCCGAGAGGGCTCGTGTGCAAGGTCCGCCATTACCTGCACGCCAGCGCCCAGCCTCCAGCCATGTACGTGTGACAAGAGTGACCGGCGAAGCATGTTGCTAAATTCGTCCGACACAGGCGCTTTCTACTAGTCCAAGATTGTCGCTGTGGTGACTTCCGAAGTCACCGGCGCCATAGTTTCAGGCTTCCCTGACCCCTCGTGAACACCGTGCGGAGCTGTTCTTTGACGCTGATTACGATTCAGGTGATAGATAACCGGAAGAATCCAAGCTGTCACCATTGGCATAGTCGCCGGAGTAAAAATTTCCGTTTCATTCTCCGTATTTCGGCTTACCTATCTACAGATCAATGCAAGTGGCGGGCAATCGCTCGACCAACCCAGCCGCCGAGCCCCCTTTCAGGTTACTGCTTGCGTTTGCCTCGTGATGTGGTTTATCACCGTGAAATCCCCCCACCACAATTGATCAGCCCCAACACCAGAATGGTTCCGGAATAATATTTCCATGCAAGGACACAAGGAACTACCCCTCTGACCTCTGCTTTTTCACCCCGATTTACCTCTTTCTGGCAGTCTGACAACCGGCATGCTTTGCACAGCATAACCGGCGCAGTAAGAGACCATACCTGCGTACATGTCATCCGAAGTTGACGGTGTACTTAACATGTTCCGTCGGTTCTCCTGAGGGTGTGTATTGACGATATCTATGCCGGATCGGTTACTATTCTCCCCCGTAGTGACGACCTCGCCAGCAGGTGTGATGTCAGCTAATGACTTGTCAGCCTGTACGATCGTGCCTTCGCCGAACGAATTCGTTATTAATCCTGGGCGTTCCGTTGGCAAGCCCCGGTTTTCAAACCAGGTGTTCAAGTAAGTTATCGATCAACGCGACCTTCTGACGCCCTTGTAGCGCTAAGCACTTTCTCCAACGATTTCTGATTCAAGGAACGGTCTTGTGGAAACGGCCTATCCACCAGCCGGTGTTCGAGCGCCGGGTGGTGGAATGATGTCTGTATTCGCCGATAGAAAAATATGACTTAAATACGACAGCAGTGATGGTTTGTGAAGGACATCCAAGCCCATACATCATTATCACAGCCTTATTTCTCGACCTTAGTACTTTCCCCCCACAACATGGGAAGTAGGTTAATTTTTTTTGGTTGGCTGGCACAGATACTCACAGAGTTGCAGACTATGTCACAGCTCTCCATAATCGTGAGCTGATCGTTATGGTCGTAACGTGTGTTCTCGACCTCATCATGATGTAGACCTGCAAGGACGTAAGGAGGAACACTTGTTGAGCTGGAAAGACTCCTCCCACGGTACCCCTCATGCTTTGGCGTGGACCGTAGTGTGTAAAGGTATGCGAATGGGAGATCAAAATGGTGAAATGATTTAACAGCGTTTGCTTTAGTTAGGGGTCAGGTGCTCGGAAGTGGTACCGCTAGTCAGCTTCGCACTGCCAAGGAGCAAGCGGCGAAATCCGCCTGTCGGGAGTTAGGGATTTCAGCGTAACTTGTTCTCGGGTTGATACATAGTGCAACCAATGTAGCTTCGATCTAACCACTGATGACGGTCCGGCCCGAGTGACCATCGCGGAGTTTCCAAATAAGGAAAGACTGTGACCGAACAACTTTGCAAATCGCGCCTTGTAGCGAGCCTCCCCCGCTCCTTGAAGATTTTGAAGCTTGAAGCTGAATCCTGAGCGACGGAAGAAGAAGGTTTCATACTAGGTTGCACGATCCGATGTCTCGACGTCTTACACCATATCTTTTCGCTGGCCTCTTGGGTGTGGTCTTCACTGGCTGAACTGTTTCACAAACTTACTTTCGGCCCGTCGCCATCATAGGTGTTGTCTCGGGCATCTACATTTTCAGACCGCTCTTTGAGGAGACCACTGCTACGAGGTGCGCACTTGACTCAACACCTAGGGGGAAGTGCGATACTAATTTGATCTGGTTCCCAGAGAAATCCGAGGCGCAACAGGAGCAATCAGATCCACAGGCGAACCGCAACCCGACGTCGCTCCTGAGGAAGACAAATAGAAGCCGCCTGAAGGCTGATATTCGACTCTAAGCCGCCGCCATCTTGCACTTGTCACTCAGCTATTCCATACCGAACGTCATGTTTGTCATGTGGCCTTCGAGGAGGGTGTAGGGGTGCACTATCCGAGCGGATCGCTACATCATACGTATGAAATGGTACGGCTTCGCATTCGATCCTAATAAACGTAGCAAATTCCCGCTATCTCCACCGCTTTGCGCAATCGCACACCCTTCCTGTTCACCGCCGATCGACGTTCATTCTCGTCACTCCGTCAATGTTACTACTAGTAGCGATGGCGTCACGGCGTTCCCATATCTGTCACACGTTTTTCAACAAGAGTCTCACCCGCACGGATAAGATCCTCACCTGCAAAACAGTCTCAGCGAGAAAGATCATCTCTTTGCGAGTCTCTTCGACGATGAGGTCCTGAATTTGCAACCACTTTTCGCCCTCGCCCCCTCCGCCTCCAACCCGGAGATGAACCTTCCAGACAGTGTTTTCCTTGTCACGCGTAGTTCCCGCTACGGATTCGTGAGTAACATTCGCGATCAGATCGTAGACCGTAGGCGGATGCGAAGGCGGCGCATCGAGGTCTACCAACGAAGCATGTCGACGAAGATCCGTATGGAGATGGGGATGATTAGCAACGTTATTACATGAAAGATCGACAAAGCGCACATTCGCGAAAATCAACACCCCTAAGCGGGAAGGTGACGATGGTAGGGTTTTTCTCCTCCACGAAGGCATTCTTGGTGAACCGCTTGTAGTGTAGAATAATATATCGTGGGAGACGCTGACATTTGTATCGCCTTAGCTGGCCTGCCGACTCCTTTGATGGTGCGTGACTATAAGTGACAGGGAAAGCGCGTCCAACATGAGGAGTTTACCTGCGTGGTGACGCCATCATATTTGGCCAACACTGAATGTATACTAACCTGTGGGATGATGTTTTTCTCGACTGCGTCCTGGAACAGTGGTGGCGGCGGGAGGTCAACCGCTAGGAAGAGGAACGGCGATACCGTTGACTTGATGTCTGACGGGCGGAAATCATAGATCGGCATGAGCATGGTTCGTGATCTTAATGTCCTAACCTCTGTCAATATCAAATTTCGGCTTTTCGCTGCCAGCTTCGTCAGGGCGTACGATGACTTGCTGCGTCTCTACGCGAAGCTCTCCCTGGAATGTCGAGAAGATTGTACCTGTGCGAAGTATTATAGACACTCTGCAAACACGACCTGAACTCACTCGAGTTCTTCTTCTTCGTACCACCCAGATCGGTGTGCAGGCGATTAAGGAGCCAACCAAGGAATTCGACGGGATCTCCTTGTTTCTCTAATGAGAACTTTCCGGAACTGGCACGATTGACTTCCTGCAGGAACTCATGTGGGCTGACTTGGCTCTTGAAAAGCCGCGGATTCCATATTTTCTTGGCAAGTGCTGCAAATCTTTTGACAAGCTCCGTCTCTTTCCCCTTGAAATCCGATAGGAGCAAGTAGTCTCGAAGTGGAGGGACATGAAGGAGCGAGTGTATGATGACATTCATATGATCATTACGCTTGATGTTGTTTAGACCAACGTACCCTTGTAAATAGGGCTTGTGTGTGAGGTCGTAGGAAGGTTTGGAGAGGAGAATAGCAGAAGAGAGGTTCGCCAACGATCCTTTCGTAAATTTGGGATTCAACACGAAAGCAATATCTTCGAGTGATGGGTCAGATACAAGATAGCCATCTGGGAGTACGTAGACCTGATAATGCACTGGGTGAGTCGCCGCGACACGTGGGAAGGGTGAATTTGACCTTTGTTGTCTCGAGATTGATGAACACATGATGGTCATCATGGATGGAGTGAGCATAGGCGTATGAGCTGCGACCACGGCCTTGGAAATACTTTCCGCAAACAAGGCAGCCGTATGTATTAATATTAGAAGTCGAGACTGAGCACACTTTCTCAAAATCAAAGTCAAGCAAGGCCCTGTTAATCTGCGAGGAATATGAGGGAGTATCAGGAGTTGGGGGGCGTGGGGCGTACGGTGTCGAGGTATAAGTCCGATGCCTTGTGCTCGTATGCGGAGGCTGTAGCATCTAAAGAGTACGGATCATCATCTTCAACGTCCGACCCAGGGACGGATGGTGTATTTCCGTCGAGCTTGCTGCTGGGCGCGTGGCTATGTTCTTTGGAATCCAACACGGGAGGGCTGTCCTCCAACCTAGCTCGTTTGCTTGGAGGCTCGCCACCCGCGTAGGACGACTGCTTTGGAGACAGTGCACGGTCTGAGCCAGACATGCTTCGGGGAGGACGTGAGGGACGTCGGTACTAGTCAATGTGTAGTTACATAAGCCACCAGTCAAAACAAATTAACGTCTGCCCGACACGCTTGTCGGGATGCTCTCCGGCACTCGTGCTTCGTTGCGCGTTCTATCGTCCTCGACGCGTTCAAAAGTTTCCGCGTTTTCCTCCACGGCGGGCGCGCATGTCGCTTCTCAACCAAAGCCATCGCTCACTCTGGACCCAAGTTTGAAGTCGTTGCTTCACGATGTCGATATATCTTTAATGCCCAAGCCTAAAGAAGAGCCAACCTCTACATCTGCGCGAGAACTACAAGCACTCGAGAACGATGAGGGCGAAGTAGAATACTATGACCTCGACCTGGGAGACTACCCGATTGAAGAACCTGCACGACACAGGAGGGACCGGAAATCACCTGCAGCCCGGTTCGGCAGCGACGGAATCGGCACTGTGGTTCTGCCCCCGGAACTTCAGCGCACGGTCACTGCGCTCATTGAAGGTATGTTTTTGTTGTCGCCTTCGTGTTCGAATCTTGTGATCGTGTATAGGTACAAACAAGACATTGTTACACAGTGACGCAAAACGTTTGTTTGCGGAACAGGACAGTTCGGGAGAAAAATGGTCCACAGCCTACGATGTGGAATATAAAAATCGTCGGCAACGTTATCAGCACTCTGCCCGCGACGCAACTGCATTCGCGTCTGTCATCCTCCCCGCGCATTATTCTGCCATATATGCGGTGTTGCACCACGTGAAGCATAGAATGGGAGCATCCTGGAACGTGGATATGGTAATTGATTGGGGTTCTGCCACCGGAAGCGGGCTCTGGTATGGTCTGCCACTAGTGCATGGTGGTCTGTTCATCAGGATTTTGTAGGGCAGCGTTGAACGTGTTTCAAAAACCACCTGCGACCCCAGGAGAGGAACCACTGCTAGCCAACTCCACTGTTGTCACGTACCTTGGTCTGGACCAGCGCGAAGGTCTCGTGTCGATAGCCAAGCAACTTCTGCAGAGTAAATGTTTTGTACTTCACCCGTTTCGTTCGAGGCCGCTGAAGTAATTGCGCAGAAACCGAGCTTGGTGCATTGAGCGCTACGTGGGGAAAGTCCTTCCGCGATGAATACTGTGTTGATGCTGCCAAGGGCCGTTCTACGATTGCCCTCTCAGCATTCATGTTATCTGCGCAACCTTCCCCTCTTGCTAGGAAAAAAATGGTGAAGGAAATGTGGGACAGTGGTGCACAAACGATCGTATGTCCCTTGTTTCCCGCAATAACTTCTGAATTGATCGCACGTAGATCCTCATCGACCATAACTCGCCTGCTGGTTTCCAAAACATTGCGGAAGCTCGTCATCTTCTGCTTGACCTGGGTCGCAAAGAGACTGAAGACCCCGAAATGATGAACCAGTCTTTTCGGGGCGCACACGTCGTCGCACCGGTAAGTCGCAGACTTGCATAATGTGAACAAGCCGGAATTCTTCTGTTCCCTTCTGCCTCATTCTTTTGTCCATTCCCCACATTTGAAAAAATGCCAATGTTGACTCCGCATTCATTTTTGTGAACCAGTGCCCACATGATCGTCCATGTCCCCTCCAACATTCTGGCCCTTCGGGTCTTGTCTGCGGTTTTTCCCAACGCCTGCAGCGCCCCACGTTTGTTCGGCTCACGAAACATGCAAAGCAAGGGCACGAGGATATCGGCTACTCATATATTGTCGTTCGGCGAGGACCAAGACCCGATAGCACAAGTTTAGGTGCAACGGGACGACCGGTGGGAAGAGTGGGTGGAGTGGAGAGGGAAGCGATAGAGCGAGCGAATGTGGGGACAGGAGTGCCAAGGGAATTGCAACGTGCACATGAACATAGGCATGATCGTACCAGTGTGGACCCGCAATCACCGTCGTTCTCGGTGTCAGCTGTGCGGTCCACATCGGCGCATGCCCGATCACCACCATCCACCGATGTCAATTCCGTCTCCGCGGATCAAGCACAAGCTCGTGTGCCTGCGGATGACGGTGTTGGTGCCGGCGCCGTGGATGGGCTTGGGCGGGTGGCGAGCGTAGATGCTGCGTCCTTCATGTCGCCTCATGTTGATTCGCCGGACGAAGCTATGGTGCGAGCGCAGGCACGAGTTCCCTCGTCACCAGCATCACCATCAACGCCACCAGCGTCTGTCGGGGTACTCGCTTCCACATCGGAATTTCCCCGGCGAGCAGGATATTCAGGAACCGAACCGAGACCAGACAGTGCGCTTGAAGAGTCCGAGTCGCCGTCAGACATTGAGGAGGCTCTGAGGAGCGAGGCATACGGATGGCCGCGTCTCGTGTTTCCACCGCTCAAGAAGAGCGGACATATCATTATTGATGCATGTACCCGTGAAGGTTCGCAGCCTTTCCCTATTCCCGCCGCTCTTCCCGCTATCGAATCCCACCATTTCTTCTAGACGAAAATGACCAGCTAACGTCCATGATTTTGTTTCAATAGGAAAAATAATGCGTCTTACGATTCCAAAATCGCAAGGTAAACAACCGTTCTACGATGCCCGCAAATCTTCGTGGGGCGATACCTTCCCTCATCCACCCAAGAATAAACCTATTGAACGTTTCCAACCTGCCGACGAAGGAACCACCTCGAAGCCACAAAGTATCCGGGTTGCGAAAGGATCGGACGTGGGCAAGCGATCAAGGGGACGAGACAAGAAAGACAAGAACCACAAGAGAAGCTATGCCGCGCTTGACGATACGCTTTGGAGGGAGCAGAAGGCGAAGTGGAAAGCTTCTAGGAAAGATTTAGCTTGCGAGCACGATGAAGCTTTGCGGCTCATTGACCCCGAGGCAGGGAATGTCTATCATTACTGAACTGCCTATGCAACGTCGGGACGTTCTCGCTTTCGAACTCGTTTATCCTGCCTCGACTTTGCCCTCTCATTTACTCTGTTTACCACAAGCTTACCACAAGCATACACGCATTGCTCGCTGGATAGATGTCGCACATCGCAATACTATTATCCGATATATTGTCTAACCGTTTAATCGCGAGTGCTCTTTCCCGGAACATCTTTGCCAAAACAACCAAGGTATAGGAAAGCCGGCGCCCACGGAAGATCCCGTTTTCATTGTTCACATCTGATCGCCGTTACCAAATCCAGCGCACACACCAAGCTGTACGAGCGTCATCCAGCTCCACTCCGCCATATGGGGATCCGACCGACCATCAAATATCTTTTATCTGAATTCCGGGCGCTTGGGTTGAGCTGAGAAGTATCCGAGTGATCGCATTCACTATAGGGGGAATTAGCCGTCAGTCGATTACAGTTTGCTCAGGGCGTTGTCATCGATCAGGGACAGAATGGAAGCAATCGTCAAGTAGACCGGCCAATCAAGAAAAAGTAAAGAAGGGATGGGTGAGGGGGAGTAAAAGACCCGTTCGAGGAGCAATCAGAAAACCTATACCGTAACACAGGGCAACTCGGAAATGGATGTAGACGGGGAGGTGATAATGCAAGGATGAAGAGATGGCGAAAAAACAGTATCCACTAAAAGGGAAAGACGAGGTACGCACCAGGTTTAACGCTCTTACTGCTCTTTCCCTTCTGCGCCTTGGCCTCCGCCTCCGCAACAGCATCCTTGAGGTTTCCCGTGGCGCGTTTTACGTTGAGGACAAAGTGTTTGGCATTCCTCACTACATCCTCGATGGGGAAATGCAGCTGGACGGAGGTCAGTACCGGTAATCAAAAATAAAAGGCAGGAGAGCAAGAATAGGCTCTCGTACACCGACTTTTCCGATGGGCATCCTTATGGTTCCTGTCTTGTCGCCCCTCCACTCAGTCGTTCCCTGTAGTCTTTGAATATACCCCTCAATATCCTCGGTGACTGTTCCTCGTCTCTCAGATGGCATGAGACCACGAGGGCCGAGGATGCGACCGAGTTTGCTGCTAATGCTACGGATGAGGGATGGTGTGCAAAGGATGGTGGTGCAATTGTTGTGTTTTCCTTCCGCGACCTGTAATTGATTCTCAGCAACCAAAGGGGAGGCAGGACAAGAGAACAAACGGCGTCAACAAGTTCTAGTCCGCCAACGACGTGGGCACCTGCTTTCTTGGCCTCGTCTGCTTGCCGTCCATCCGCGAAAGCAAGGATACGGTATTCCTTTCTTGGCTTGGCCTCTCGAGGAAGGTTGATACGGCCAGTAGGTATGGGTGCACCACGCGACATGGCAGTCCGAATCACCAACTCGTACGTCGAGTTGGGTCGCGCAACCTCTACTGCCTGACGTTGCAGAACACGGCAAGTGAGCGACGTTGAACGTGCAATGACGGAAAACGTACGCGAAGGACCGAGACAGCGTCGGGGAGGGTCATCTTCTCGTTCGCGTATGCATCTTTGCCGCGCTTGGCTGCCTTTCTTTTGGCTATGAGGGCAAGCTGATGCTTTGAGGGGGCTTTCTTCTTCTCTACGCGTTTAGCAAGCACGACGGGTGACGAAGAAAACTGGCGGCTGGATACGGGCTGGAAACATGTGCCATTAAGCTAGTCCTCGCGGGCAAGGCGGCGTGTAGAACTCACTAGCCAGGTAGAACGGGAGGCCAGGGGCCGGCAGAGACTGGACATTGAGAAGAGAACGCGCGTGGGAACCAAGACTTGACCTCCACCATGTCGTTGCTCGCCCGGCCGCTCCTGCGAACGCCGCAAATCTCGGTGCGCCATGCAGCAACGAACGCGCAGGCGACCGACCCAACCAACACTCAACGCGAAGTCATTCGGCGCATGCTCTACCCCCCAAATATCCGCGCCGGTCCTTCCCCCACCGGCACATGGCGTCCAGACGTCGCTCTCGCCCTCCAGCGCGCCATTCCCTCAGCGCAGGCACACAAGACCATCGAGAGGGCCTGGAAGCTTTACCAGCGCCATCTACGCAGAAAACGCGACGAGGAACTGCAGCGCAAGTTCGAGTGCATGAGGAGGGCCATGCAGGAGCTCGAGGAAATCGACCCAGCATTATTCAGGGAGGCAAACAGGAGAGAGGATCCAAGGGCGAGGAGCGTTGTCGAGATGGAGATGCTCAAAACTTGTTCCAACGCCGAGAAGAGAGCTATCGAGTCCAGAGTCAGAGGCCTATTCCCTCGCGAGCTCAAGGTCCCAACAGACACTCCATCAAAAGGGGGCTGGCCGCACGATTGGAAACCATTCAATCGCCCGCTATAGGTCAGGGTGCCTCTAGCCTTTCCTTGTCGTGACTCTGATGTCCCGTGCCCAGAATCGTTTACTCTTGAATATGCTCACGTCGTGCTCATTAATAGGATGCTCTACAAACCAACATCCCTAAAATCAGCCATCCTTTCGGGAGGGATACTCAAAAATGTATCCGAGGCACCCCTTCCTGCTGTCTTCGCAACCACCGCAGCGTGTACCCCTTCTAGTGCTTTCGTCCACGAGTGAAGTGCAGCGTATCGCTTTTTCTCGATAGCTTGGCTACAGCTAGATGAGTATCTGTCGTACTGGATGAGATGGAAAAACGTACGCGCGGTCCAGCTCCAATCTCATCCCGACTTGGTCTATCCGACCATCGACTTTCCCTTCCAGGATGAGCCCTATTAAGAGCTCTTCTACCTCTGCAATCTCGACGTTGAGTTGCTGTACGGTCGTGTCAGTCTTCAGCTTTGTTTTTCACAAGTCAAAACTCGCCTTGGCGAGGAACGAAAGTTCCAGACGTGTGTACGGTTTAATGAGATCAATGAGATACGACGTGCGTAGACTTCTTAAGAGTTCGCCGATGTACGATCTAATGAACGTGTCGTCCATTATCGTTGACCGATTGTCTGTACCAGCACGCGTTAGCGCGAGAGTTTCCGTCCCCAATCTCTGCCATACCTTTCAAAATCTTCTCAGCCATATGTACTTCCCTCCTTTGATACGCGTCCACCAGATCTGTCATGGCTTTGATTTGTGGGTCTGACTTGTATGGTTTCGTCTCTTGCGAATCAAACGGGTTCACTTCGCTCCCTGTCAACATGTTGGCAAGTACTAGGTACTTCAGCACTTGGATACGCTGCGGGGATCCAGCCTCGTCATAATTCCGGAAAGACTCGAAAAAGTCAGAGGAAGCGAGAGACCATTGACGTTCGCCCATCCACATTTTGCCGCCGCATTCTTTGATCACGCCCATGATGCGCGGGTGCGGGATCGCAGAGCGAACGTTATTTGAGGCGTTGTAAATTTCCTAGTTTACGTTCATCGGACGGGGGTTAATCAACGACGCTGAAAATGGCGGTACCTTGAGTTTCTTGACGTTTCGCATTTCGTTGTGCATCTGGATCTCGAGCGCGTAGATCTCCAGGAGCTGAGTCCCCCGTTGTGACTGGTCCTCGCTATCCATCGCAGCTCTCGTCGTAGCATGCAGCTCCCGGATGATCTAGACGTTGTTGAGCTCTACCAAAAGCGAACATCCCGACGTGCTCTCACCTTTTGGAGTCGACCATACTCTTTTCTGTCCAACCAAAGCTTGGCGAGCTTCAGATTCGTCTTCACCGATAGTCTCTACATCTCATGTCAGCGCCTCGCCTCGCCCCGCCAAGAACAGCCTGAAAGCTTACCTCGTTCTTGCCCTCTTCCAAGGCCTCGTTCGTCACGGCATAAAACCGTTCAAGGACGTCCACCTCCACGACCCCTCCCTTGCCACCACCCACGTAATCCAAGATCCCGTTGATCGTCTTCTCAGAGTAGTTCCGGGTGACGGCAGATTTCGTGTACGCGAGGAGCTTGGTGTAGGTCGTCAGCGCATCTGCGGGGCGACGGAGGGTCAGGAAGAGCAGTTTCGTGGACTGCTTCAGAGCTTTGAATCCCCTTGACGTAGTCGACGTCAGTGCGAACAAGGGAGGGACGACCGCAGGCTCACCAGTCGCCTTTCGTTGTTTCTTGATCGACGATGGTTTTGAACTCCTTCAGCGCCTGTTCAGGATCGTCCTCTTTCTTGGCTGGTTTTCAACGCGTACCATAGACAGACCGGCCGGTTGAGCGAGGGAAGGACGAGAAGAGGGGCAAGGAGCCGAACGCACATTTCGCGGTATAGTACATGTTCTCGACATCTGCGCTCCCCGACTCGTTCGCGTCGTCGTTATCGGAATAGTCGAAGCCGTAGTCCTGTCGTTCGCGTTTGATAGGAGCGTCAGTACGATGTGTGCCCGGTCACAGCGTCGTGCGATCACGAACAAAAGGAAACACAGTACCTCGTCTTCGCTGCCTTGCATATACTCGGCATCATCATCATCCATCGTGACTCGAGGGGTCGAACAATGAGAGTGGCACGAACGGCGCTCAGTGGAATTCGATGTGGTCGATTACGGTGCGCCACAAGGTTGCGTAGAAGGTATCTGTATTCTCATTACACCTCGACTCGTCTCAAGATTACCATTGTGTACTACATACTGGGGCTAGTCACGGCGTACTCGAAACCTCCGATGCTCACATAACTAAGAGCGCCACTTCGATAACAACTTTACTCTTCTTTCCTTCGTTTCGTTCTCCGAGCCGGCAATAAGCCATGCTCAGCCTGGTGCTTCCCGGCGAGGTCTGAGGGCTTGAGTGTTACAGACTTCACCTCTTTTCTTGCCCTTCGTATTGAATCCAACATGAATTGACATAATTTCATACTGGGCTTTTGGTATTCAAGTTCCACAGGGAGAGTGTGTTCAGCTTCTCGATAACATTTGAGGAGGGTTATGCGCATATTGTCAAGCCGTCTCACAGTAGTGTGAAAGGATGGTGGAAATGTTTTTGTTGCCATTTGAGCACAGAGGACATGCACACGTGTTGTCCCTGGAGCAAGGGCAAGGCCAGGAAAACACTTTTGATACATTCCAGCATGGCCAGGGGGAGGGATTTGCAAATCACTATCCACATGAAAGTGAAGAACCCAATTTAGGATCCACCACCATGATTCGAGGTCATGCAATGGATTAAAATAAAATGGCTCGGGATCATTATGGGCTTCCCCAATTTCACACTCGTGAAATAGGTATGCCTGCCCTTCGACTTCACAGGCCATGAAGTCAGCCATTCCCTTGAAGACATAGGAAATTAGACAAATGACAACATCTAGTCAAGAGAAGCTTACAGTCCAAACATCATGACTTTCATCAGTGGAGTTCAGCAGCTTCGCATATTCTAGGTCCACAATCTTCCCTTGATGACCAAAGCGCAGCACATTTCCAGCACTAATATTACGATGAACCCAACCAGCCTGGTGCATGAACTGCAATCCTGTAAAAGAAGTGGTGAAGGGGAAGTAAAATAGGAAAACAAGGATGGCAAACCTTCCAATGCATGCTCAAGGGTTTCTAACACATCACCAAGTGACTTCAAGTTGAATATTGGTGTGCCAAGTTCAGCAAAAACCACACGGAAGTGGGTTTTGTGGTGGGTCCCTGCAGACTTGATCTTCTGGCATGCTTGTATCTCCTGCTGCAATGGTCCCATAGGCATGTGCCCAGCATAGGCATGGCACAACTGTACCGTATAGTTCAAGTTGGTTTTGTCATCAATGATGACATCCTCTGCCTGAAGGACCGTCAGTAAGTCCTTCCTCGTGTCCCCCATCACATCTGGGTGATCTGGATTACTCTCGGCTGCGAAAGGACGGACCATGAAAAGGTTCTGAGACCACCTCGTCGTGCGAGGGAGTGGCACAGCTGAGTCTATCACCCCTATTTCTCCAGATGAGTAAGCAATAGATAAAGTATGGTACGAGTTGGGATACGAGTACTATTACAACAGAGATCATGATGCTACCGGGTCATGCGGGGGTATGATGCAACGAATCAGGAATGCAAATGGAGAAACAATGAGTAAATTGGGTCGTCGTGATCTTCAAGATCAACACGCGAATCAAAACAAACGAAACATTTGCAACCACAGGTCGCTGAGCTTTGTATTACCAGTCACGCCAAAGATCGGCTAGACTGTTCGGGTCTTCTTCAGGGGTGTCCTTCAGTTTCATCCAGCGATCTGGGACCTGTTGCCACGCCGCATTTAACACAGCATGAAGCAAAGACAACCCAAGGCAAACTCACCAAGGGAAAGTACCTTTCCATCGCACTGATAAAACGTTGCCTGTACTGCTTCGGCCCTACTATCGTGGGCTCGCCCTTGCCACCTCCACCAAGGAATGCGGACTCTTTCACCCAACTCTCGAGCTTCTTGTCCCATGTATAGGTGCGGATATAGTCTGTGAAACATCCCCTCATGAGTACACTCAGCCATAAACGCGGGAAGAAACATACCAACGATCCCAACCACAAGCTCATGTGTCTCGTCGTCAACACCAACAACCAGCGAATAGTCCATGACATTGATGTCCGATAGGAACTTGCTGTCGTTGTACAACGCGCCGCGCAGTATTCTCTTGGAGTGTTCTTTGAGATAGAAAGGCGAGAGGTGGGCAACTTTGCAAAGGGTCAGTGAGACTCGCTAGAGAGGCTACCTATCGCTCACTTTCCACAAGGTTCTCATCCAACAAAACCTCGTTCTCCCTTCCCGTGGATTGTACATGCCGGTTCCTAGTGGAACCTTTGAGATCATAGATCTGTCAAAGGAACATGATCAACCTGAAAGACCCGCGAAACAAAAATTTCGCTATACCTTGGCAAATCGACGGTTGTAAAACAAGTTCTCCATGACAAACAAATTCATGTGGGTCACTTTGGCCTTGCCCGTGGCCTTATCCTTGACCTTCTTGAAAGTCAGCTTGTAACAGCCAAAGACTTTAGCCAGCAACGTTGGGCGCTAGTCATAAAATCAAACAACCGATTTCTTGCAAACAAAAGTCGACATACGTTTCCGCTGACAGCAGACGCCATATAATCAAAGTACGCAGGAGCAAAGGTTTCCATCGTTTGCAACTCCGCGCGTGAGAGCTCTTTCGCAATGAACCGGTCATCTGGCAGCCAAGGTTAGTCCAATAGCCCGAACACACAACCTGAATCGGAACAAACCTCGAGTCTTCAAGAATGCGGACCCAGACTTGCCCCCATTAGCGTCCCACTTGACGCACCGCGACAAGGACTCTACGATGCTTTTTTCACAATCGTACGTCCTCCGCAATGCATCAAACTGTTCAGGATATAATATAGTACAGCTGATCGTCAGCCCACCGCTCTCGAATGCTGCACACGACCCGCACAGTCAGCTCAGTATCGCAATGAAGTAGTAGCACTCACAAATGACCCAAGACATCTTCGTAGAAGGAGACTTGAGCTCGTCCGTGAGATTGACAGCATCCGAGGTATCCACATTGACGACTCCCCACGTTGACGAGCACTCAGACATAGATCGATCGTCCGGCATAAACGCTTCACCACCTTCGGTAACCTTTGGTTCACGGGATGTCCGCTTCTCAGCACGGGATTTCGTGAGCATATCGCGATAGAGTGGTGAGCTTAAAATTATCATAGTCAGCATATTGGTGAGAAAGAAAAGGTACGAGAGACCTACTTGAGCGCAAGAGCAATGATTGACGTAGGTTCGTCAGTCCTAACGACCATAGACGAATCTCTGAATATGTGCTCTGGATCGTTCAATGGATCTTCGTTGTCAAATTCTATGCGCTTCAAGGGGAGCTGGGGCGGCCACAGTCCGGAGAGTGCCTGTCTAAAGATCGAACCGCGTCCTGTAAGGTCTTCAAGCGAAAGCGTCGGTGGTGTCGGGGGCAGGTTCGTAGGAGAGCTTAAGAAAGGGGATGGTGGGAAAGACCGTTCTGCAACAGGAGGAGACAACGGGGGTGTGGACGTAGGAGGAGCCGGTGTTCCCACCTCTTGAACGGGATGCGGATCTGGCGACGTGACTGGGTCCTTTTGAACCGTGACGACGGGCAAGGTGATGGACTGCTCAGGAGAAGACTCGGTGGCCTTATCGGTGGACTTGCGCCCTTCATCTTCATCGCCACCTTCATCGTCAGCCTCACTCGAACTGTCAGAGATATCGGAATCGTCTCTGATCGCATCTTTGATGCTGTCCAGCACTGCTACCGTCGCGCGAGAAGACGCAACTGGGCGTACTTTGCGTCCACGGATGACAGCATACTGTCGACTAGCCTTCTCACTCTCCCGACCTATACGTTCAAAATGTCTCGCGATGTTTGACACCTTCGTCCCAGCTCCCTGGGGGGGTCGCCTGAACGTCGGTTTGGGCGCGCCACTCGACGTGGACCGTTGTTGAGACACATCCCTGCCCAACCCTCTGGAAGATGATTTCCCCCTCACTGTCCGTCCCGGGGGTGGGAGTAACAATTTCCCACTGAATGGTGGAGACGGGGGTTCACCAACCATTCTCTGCCCTTTCTTATCTGGGGATGTCCGCCCGGAGGGAGCCAGAGACTCAATAGACGATCCTCCAGGTATCCTCGCCGCATATTGTCCTTGTCCTCCAAGTGACCTCCTAAACCTCGGTGCTGCATTCGCTGCGTATCCAGATTCGAAATCGGACGTAGAAGGCTTTTTGGTGAGTTTGTGTTTGTGCCTCCCACGAATGGTGTTGCGTGGTAAAACTGGCCTCGACGTATTTACGTTCGGCCGGGTTGTAGTGGTGTCTTCCTGCTCGCTCTCAGAAACAGGAGGGGGGGAAAGTGCAGTCTTGGCGAGTTCTTCGACACTGGTAGCAGGGATAAAGTCCTGGTAGCGCGCGACAAGTTCTGCGACACTGGGGTGTTGCGATGTACGGCGAGGAAGGCGAGAGACACGTGGAGGGGGGTGGTCCACTTCGGGTTCACTTTGTTCAGCCTGCTTTGCCTGAAACCGTAACCCGATCAATTGCTAGTGACAGAGATGGTGAGACATTGAGACGTACCTGTACCTGCTTACTACGGCGAGCCTGGGATAATACCGGTTCCTCTTTTGAGGCTCCGATGGTCGAGTCACTATCCGGGTCTGACCTTTTCCCCGGAGACGCGAGATCTACGCGTACACTGGGTGCCTCTTCATCGCTTTTCAACGGGGCCACTTTCTCCGCAAGTTTCTCCGAATGTGTCTCCAGCTCTCCCTCCGACATCTCTGACGCACTAGAGACCAACGATTCGCGTTTCCTACTCGGTCCCCCTTCTTCCGCCTCCGAAACACTTGCGGAAGGTATATGCGACTCGCCGAATGGACTAAGGTCGTATCGTTTCGGCCACATTGCCCGCATAGAGTTGAACGCTGACACCCGGCGTGCACTCTTTTCAACATTGCGCGGCTTCGGAAGCTTGTCAAAGTCGGCCTGCCAAGCGACGATGCGGTCTTGTCTAAATGAACGGACTTGGTTGAGAGCAAGTGTGTCCGTGGGTGAGGACTCCTGGTAGACCTTGTTGATAAGCTGGGAGATCTCCTGTCGCTCCGCCTCCGCACGTGAGATGAGAATGTTGATATCTGCCGTGAGCTTCGCGTCGTGTTCTTCTTCGCCAGTAGCAGCGTCGATGCTGATGAGCTTGAGGTCGTCGACGAGGGCAGTATACCATGCAGTATTCCTCCTATGCAACCTCTCAAAGTCAGCATTCTTCAGTTCGAGCTGGGTTTCGGGCCGTATACGGATGCGCATCGCAGGGTAAACGATCTCGTGCAGCGTCACTGGATCCGCTTGGAACCGCACAGTCATCCCCCTTGTAGCGAAATATCTAATGTGGTGCTGGTAAATATTGTGTTGACACCCAGCACCTTGTACGAGTTGGACGTCCGCAGGATAAAAGTGAAGTTCGAGGAATTTGGCAAACGAATACCGTTGCATCTCCTCAGAGATGGGTATGAATGGTGTCGCCGACCCGCAGACCCGACACGCGCTCCAGGTGGTGATCATATCCGGGGCAGGATAGATATTCCTCGCTTTGATTTGACCGTCCCATTGTTCGACGGCTACAGTGAGCCTCGTGTCATGGTGCACGAACACTTGACAATGCCGTGCAAGAGGTTGGTTGCATCCTTTCCCTGCACACACCGCTTTGGGGTCAAGGAATTGTACCAGCGTGTCGTTCACGGCCTTTTCAATGAACTGGCCTAGCGTGCAGTCGTTTTCGCCGTAGAATGTGATGTAGTACAGGCCGGGGGCGAAGCATGCACGTCGGATCCCAAATTCTTCAATAGGAACCGTGTATCGCCATAGAACAATACATTGGTATTTCTCGACGACGAAATCGTCTGCATTCTTGCGCAAATACCATTCCCAAATCCGACGTTGCTCTTCATGGCGATATTTAACGAGACTAAGCTGAGATTCCAGAGCTATGTCTGTCGTAGTTTTCAGAGGTACGGGTTCGACATCCGGAGGACCTGCCATGATGGGATGAGGGGAGAGAACAAAGGGTGACCCGAGCAAAATAGTGCCGGAAGTATTGGGTTGAAGGTCGAAGTAGCCTTTTGGATCTTCGACCTGAAGGTGTTTACCAGCTTCAGGGGAAGGCGTGCGAGGTGGGAGAACGAGGGCTTCGATCTGCGCTTTGACGTCTTCCGTGTCCTGAGTGCTGTCGCTCGATGCTGCTTTGTTCTCGGGGGTCGGTGTACGAGATGCTGCTTTGTTGGTGATCTTGAGCTGGTCAATTTCTCCCTTCTCTTCCCGTCGCACGAGGTCATCCTCCCACGCGTGCTGAACTCGTGTAAGCTCATCGTCCAGTTCCTTCATGCGCAGTATAGGCTGAGGAGGTGGAAATCGTAGTGTGGCGGAAACAGAAATGAAGGTCTGGTGATAAGGCTCGATGGATTGTTGGATCCGTTTCGAGAGCCTAAGTCGCTCAGCGTCCGCATCAGGGAGATCTTCCTCCGCCGTATCTTCAATGGCCAACACATCTGCTTTCGCCTTCTCCTTGTCCGCGGTGGTTGCCAACTGAACCAACGACACCGACGCAGGTACTAACGCCCCAGTCCCGATCCCGTTTTCATTTCCATTAGCACCATCGGCTAGTTGTCCCTGTTTCGTCACGACTGCGGGCACGGCGTCCGAAGATAAGGAAGGTAGTGTGATTACCGAGTCCTTCCAAAGATGCGTCTCCAATTTCAAGTTTCTGACAATGAAGGTCAAAAACCTCGTGACTTTCTTCACCCTTCTCAGTGTCTCGGAATCCCCGCCCCTCAGGATAATTGTGCAGCCCATGTCACGATTGCAGCCCTCGAAACGCATGTAGGTTTTGCGTCGCCCTGGGATAAGAGGGTGGTCGAATGTTTCAACGCGGAAGCGCCCACAGTGACCTAAACGTGGCTCAAGAGCAAGTTTGTCCATGGATGAGAACACGTCTCCCTGTGTCATACGAGCTACAAATGAGACGGCAGAAGGTTTCACAGCGCGAGCGACGGCGATATTGTTCTGAGCAAGCGCCTCCAGTGCAATCCTCGACACACTCTTCTCCACCATGACGACGTGAGGTCTTAGCGCTGCAATTCTGCTGACTAGGTTTCCCAGATATTCTTTCTCTTGGCGAAGGATTTGGCCAAAGTGGACATATTGACCCTCGACGCGATGAAATTCGAGGGGGAAAGTGACGAGCATGACGCGCGGGTTACGTTGCGACCTCAACATTTGTTTGTGCGCCACATTCTTTGTGATGACAGCACCGTCGACGTATTCCGAGTCCGAGGGTGTCCCGCCTGGGATCTTCTTGATTTTAACGTATCGGCGGACATCCATATCCTCGCCTTGATGGTAGGGGACAGCAGTGAAAGTGAGTTCGCGGGCAATGCGAAGGGAGATTTTAAGTAAGGTTTCCTCCCATTCTTTGACATTGGGAATGTTTTCAGTGGTGAGCATTTGACGCAGCATGATGCGGAGATGGAACATGGAAATGAGGTTGAGTTCCTGAGCGTATCTTAGAGTCAAAGAGGTCTCAGCGAAGAGCCCAAGAATGTCTGAAAGTCGACTCACGCAGTGGAATCGCGCCTCGTTCGCCACCCTTCGAGACTTGGGAAGTTGTCCAGGCGACTCGGCACCCTGCTCCTAATGAAAGGGGTCGCGCCATCAAAGTCCCCGAAACTACTAAACCTGGATCTCATCGCCCCATGTGTCACCGGACTCTCTGGCCCGGGAAGATGGTCCAGGGAGCTCAAAGGAAACTGAATCGTGCTCATCGCAGACCTGTCGACATTTACTGGAACGGTGATCGGAAAATCGACAGGCGTCTCGGGACGATGGGCCGTAGCAGGCGGTATGTATACTTGGTTTTGCTGCTGACCAAGAGTTGCGGGGTCTTTCTCGTCCTCTGTGACAGTTCTGCGGAAGGGAGCGGTGGAGTCGCGAACAGGCTCCCATTCCAGCGGGGAGTTGGAAGCGGTGTCCTCGAAGGAAGACACAAAGCGTTTTGTTTCGGCGATAGAATATAGATTGAAGGGTTCATCTGTACGTCCAAAGAGCTGCGACGCTGCGAAGGGAGATTGAGGATGATGGCCTAGGCCGAGGGCAAAGGTATCTATGCCAAGCTGGTGGGCGGGGAAAGGCGACGCAGTTGACGAGACGACAGAACGATGGTCATCGTCCTCAGCTTCGTCTACCGAGGCAAGTTTCTCGAGGCAAAGGTTGCATACTCGCACCATGCCATCGTGACCGAAGCGGGAACCTTTGATGATGTTGGAAGCACAGCGAGAGCAGAATATTTGACCTAGAAAGGCTCAAAAAAGGAACGATGGGAGTGATGTTTAGGACTTGCCACATATGCGACAATGATGCTTTCTTCGCCAGGTTGTGAAGACACTCTTGCAGTCATAGCACTCCTTTGCGTTCTCGTCGTCCATCCAGTAATCGCGGGACAAGCCTATGGAATGTAATCAGCGAGAATCAGGGGGTGATGTTAATCCTCGACATGCCTTCTCCGCGTATTCTGCGAATCACCTTTGAGACAGAAGCAGACCTGTTGAGAGAAGCAGATGTGCGTATGCTGCGAGCGTCGTCCTGGATCGGGAACCCAGGGATGGACGTTCCGACTGCGCCGCCATCTGGAGCCTCGTAAAACGGGGGAGCATGAGCGCCACGGGAGGGCGAGCGGTCGGGATCGTGGCCGAACGACGGCGCTTCAAAGACGACGGGAGTGAGAGAAACCAGAGGCGGCGCAGGGGCAGCGGACACGGGTTTGAGGGAAACTGGGCGCTGCTCGGAAGAGGACTTTGAAGTGAACGAGGAATGGTTGTTGTGTATGGCGGTTGCGGAGGGACGTCGCTGGTCATTGTTCTGGACTGACTGGGGACCGGCAGCGGGGGGCGCGGCGGATGCGGCGGCGAGGGGGGTTGCGAAGCTGCTCTTCATGCGGGAGAGGAGGGACGTGACGAGCGCATACGAGGACTGGTCGTTCTCGTCCTCCTCCGAGAATGGGTTGAACGACGTCAGGCTGGGCACATCGTCCCCCATCCTGGTGCTGCTCCGCGACCTACCCGGGCCGACGCTGTGGGTGCTCTGCACCGGCGAGCGAAGCAGCGGCGACTCCATCGTCGCCAACGGTCAAGATAACGGCGACCGACTTCTCTCGGTTCAGGTAAGTTGCCTCTTATGGGTGTAACACTAATCACAGTCTCCGTATCCTACTCGTGTTCGTCTTATTAGACAGCCCCTGTGCCTGATGCTTAATTTCCGAATCAAACTGTTCTTTCATCATTTTCTTGTCTGCACGCCGAGCCTGTCGTCCTGTCTTCACAGCTTGTTTGCGTGCCTTTTTGTCTTCCTTCGACTCATCCCGAGGGCGACTAATAGTTTGTTTGACGACTTGAAACGGCGGGAGTGAGGATCACCATCGCAATTCATTGACTTGCATACCTCGGTTCTCCTCCAATGTGTCCAGCATTTGGCCCCTCTTGTTCACATCGTTCGCGACGCAAGGCAGTCCGGTCCGTGATTCAAGCTTGATCTTCAATACAGGCTGCGACGATCGGGCTCGAATTATGCGTGGATGATTTTCCAGATTCGAGTACGTCGCTGAGATCCGTCAGTATATCGTACCATATCCCACACCCAGTCCACTTACTTAGAATAGTTTCGCAGTCCCACCGGTCCTCTTTCTCATTCGCGTCGTAGGCTCTGAACAATTCGTCGTCGTCCAACTCCTTTTCATCGTCTGCCCCCATAGAAATCACCCTCACCCTTTCATCTTGTCCAAGCCCACGTCTGAGCGTCTCCAGCTTGTCCGCACCAGACTCCCCAGCAAGAACAGGCTTTAGTTTTCGTCCAAGTAATTCATACCTGTCCATAAATTCGCCCACCATCTCGGCATAGTCTTCCCGAGATGTTATCAGATCCGGGGCTGAGGAAGAAGACAATGAAGAACTAGTCGACGCCGTTTCCAGTTCATCGTTGTCCAAGGCGTCTTCATCCGAACCGTACTCCTTCGCCATCAGCTGGAGGTGAAAGCTTATTCAATGGTATCAGTCCAGAGGAGAACACACGTACTTGGTCAAAGCGTTCATCAAGTGTAAGTAAAGTCTCCGTGCGGTACATCGAGGAGCTGCTCATGCTGTACCCTGATGCATCCGAGGTGCCTTTTCGTCTACGTTTACCACCAATCACCGGGAGCTTCGGCAGGTTCCCAACTGTATCACCGCCCTCGGAGTAAACGTCTTCGTCAGAATCAGGTGGCGGAGGCGCGTTCTTTTGATCTGTCTTGAATTTTGCGAATCTCGCCTCCCAACTCTCATCCTCGCCTGCATCGTCGTTTCCTGCCTCTGGGGGTCCGTATTCATAGAATTCATAATCCGCTTCTTCCTCTTCCTCCCGTTCACCATCACGAACCAACTCTGTAAAGAAATCGTCATCTGCATCATCGTCTACGAACGCCACATCTTCAAGGGCATCCAGTGCCTGCCTGAGGTGAGGATCCATGTCCGGCTGAAACCCGGCAATCGAGGATGGCACGGCTTCTTGTGTCTCAAAGTTTCTGGGCATCTCCGTCTTGGAAGGAAATGCCTCTGCGGGAAGGCCGTCTACGTTTACGTTTGCCTTTCCTCTCGATCTGGATTTGTTTTGAGATAGCGGGGCTTCGATGAGGACGCTTTCTACGCCTGCTTCTTCTGTACCCACTGCACGGAGGTGCTGCATGTAATCGTACTCGGTATCATCAAAGTAGATGCCATAGAGGGCTGCCTGCCCGACGTTGGCACGGACGTCACGTTCGATGAGCTCGGGTGCGAGGGTAGCCTCTAGATCGGCACGGGTTTTTCCCTGCGATCTCGCGTCGGAAACACAAAGCGAAGCCAGGAAGAGAGGCCGACCTTTTTGTCATTTCCCCTCACAAATGCTTTTAGGACGTGCTGTGAAGCATCGGGGTCGTGGATGAGAGGGTCTCTTTGCGATCTGTGGACAAGCTGGAAATGCTTTGCCCCCGGCTGTCTGAATGCTGATTTTTTGGGCATGCTAGATATCGGGGATGGACAGTGAGTAGGGTGTATTACGTAATGGTTTGTCGGTTGCTTCAGGCTTGGTTAGTGAATGAATCCCACCCAGAGCGCTCTCGCTGTGGGTGTCGACACGATCCAACATTGACCAACTTGTCTCTTCGCTCCTTACCTTCACCTCGTACAGGTCCCCTCCGCTCCGTGCACGAAGAACACCTCCGTCTCGGCCCCCTCAATTCGGTGCGCAACGTCAAGGATGCAACGCGAACACGTCCGTCGTGGCTTCTCTATATAAGTAGCATTTTTTCTCCCGTGCCAGCCCAGACTCACACTTGTGCGCGTCTCTACTAGCCACCAAAAGGTCGTCTTAGAAATTGACTTCTCGGGCTCTCTTTGGGTGCGTTGTCTCACCTGTGCACCCCTCAACGAGCGTCGCTCACCGCAGCAACGTCCCCTCTCTCACCTCTAGGGATACACCGAAATTACCGTCGTACCAAACAATGCAAACCTGCGCACTATTCATCTCCATTCTAGACAGTGCAGTATGTAGCTCTTGCGCGCTTCCCGTCCTTCCCTCCGTTTGACTCCTGGGATTTCCAAGCGATCCACCAAGTCACGGTTGCGTCTCATCAAGCCGACTTTGTCCATCATGATCCGCTTGCACACGTCAACATCTCCACGCCCCAGGATTGCCATACATACCCGGAACTCAAGAGAAAGCTTTATTCTGCACTCGCAGAGGGTGATGAAGGAGAGTTATCTATCGCCATCCCAAAAGAAGTTTCTTTGAGGCAATCTGGTCATGTTGGGCATTCAATGGCAAACGGACTGGCCAGCGAAGGTGATCTTCCCCTCGTCTTTCGTTTGCTTGGCGTACTTGCTCAACTGGAGGCAACACACAGTTGCGACCCCCGAGCCCCAAACCCCTGGCCCTTCGCAGACTCCAGCTCCAGGACCAGAGTTCATGCCCATCGTCGTTCGCATCGAGTATAGCCTCCGAAATCCTGTAGATGGTATACAGTTTGTGCTACCCACGGACGCGTATCCATATGTAAGTATATCCAACAGGCGCATACACTTCATCGAGATCCTCATCTATCGTAGCGCGTTCCTCATGCATACACTACCCCTTCCTCTCCTGACGCTGCGAGATGTTGGGTCCCTTGTGTCGATAACTTTTGGGAAAAGTGTACTTGGGAATTCGAGTTTGTTGTTCCGAGGTACCTGGAGGAGCCCGACTTGACCCAGCGGGACGAAGATGGCGAGTTTGGCGATCGGCAGGAGTCCATACCAACTGTGGTCGTCTGCAGTGGAGACCTCGTGGAACAGGCATGTCTCCATTCCGCTTCTTTCCGCGTTGGCGCTTACGCTGACTGTGCCATGGCAGGTTGCCCATCCTAACAACTCTAACAAGACCATCTTCCTCTTTTCACAAACGGTGTTGACGTCGGTACAACACGTCGCCTTCGCTGCGGGGCCCTTCCATGTCCATTCGATCGCTGCAGATTCGTCAGAAGAGGCATCAGGTGTCGCGCAGCCGCTCATGTATGCGTTCTGTTTGCCCGGTCAAGAATCCATGTTGCACGCCTCAACGTCATTCTTGCGTTCGGCGATGAACTTGTACAGCACGGACTTTGGCTCATTCCCATTTGGTTCATTCAAGGTAGTCGCGGTCGACGAGATGCCGGTTCAACGATTCGATAGCGCAACCCTTTCGTTGGTAACCGCTGATCTTCTCCACGGTGAAGACGCGATCGAGCAAGTAATCGAGACTAGGCAGGCGCTTAGTCACAGTCTTGCATGCCAATGGATGGGTATCAATATCCAGGCCAAGTCTTGGTCCGATATCTGGCTCGTCAACGGGCTCGCTCTCTATATCACAGGACTCTTCATCCGGAAGTTACTTGGTAATAACGAGTACCGCTACCGGTTGAAGCGAGACATGCAACGCGTCGTTGAATGGGATAACGGTTCGATGCCGCCGATTTGTCAGCCCCAACATCTCGATGCCCCCGACGCCGCTACGCTTCCGTTCGTCAACCTGAAGGCACCACTTGTACTCCACATTCTCGACCGACGGCTTGGCAAGTCTGGCACATCGCTTGGCCTATCTCGTGTTCTTCCAAAGATTTTTCTTTCTGCCATCAGTGGCGAGCTGCCAAATAATTGCCTGTCGACCCATTCCTTTCTTCGCACTTGTAGAAAGGTGAGCGGCATCGATCTGCGCTCGTTCGCCGAGCAGTGGATATACGGGAGTGGATGTCCCGCATTCGGATTCTCTGCGTCATTTAACCGGAAAAAGATGGCCGTGGAGATTACCATGCGACAGGAGGCTCCTGCCTACAAAGCCCTCGAACACAACGAAGTGTCGAAATTGCTCTTCAAGCCTGTTTCGTTCTTTGAGGTACGTCTCCGCCTCGGTATCGGTGCCTGCTTCTTACCATCGTTGACAGGGCCAAATGACTGTTCGCATACACGAAGCTGACGGGACGCCCTATGAACATGTACTTGACATTAGGTCTCCGTTCAAGCGCTACGAGGTGCCCTTCAACACAAAATACAAGCGTGTCCGTAGAAATACTAAGCGTTATCTCGCCCGCCAAGCGGCCGCACAAGCAGCAGCGGAAGGTGACGCCGAGGCCGCTGAGGCTATCGGCCTCATCGACATGGGATTCGGGCTAGATATATGGGAGAAAGAGAAAGAACGAGAGAACTGGAAAGTGGCTGATTGGACAGAAGAGGACGAACAGGTCATGTCTGGTGCCACGTACGAATGGATCCGGATGGATGCCGACTTTGAATGGATTGCTGCCATCGCATTTGAGCAACCAGATTTTATGTGGGTCTCTCAGCTGCAGCGTGATAGAGATGTCGTCGCTCAGCTTGAGGTGAGTTCATTCTATGTACTCCCGCGCCACGACTGTCTGACTCGACTACAGGCTATCCATGCCCTTTCCAAACAACCGACGGCTATCGTTTCTAGCACATTTACGAAGACGGTACTCGTCTCTAATTATTATTATCGGATACGGTGTGAAGCCGCGACCGCGCTCGTCAACGTAAGTCGAAAAGGCCTTCTTCCCTTCAGATCATCGATGACACCCTGAGTAGTGTGGCGTTCGACGACTTGAGTTCTTAGGTCTCTTCCATCTCTTCAAGCTCTTCTTGCGATACTGCTATGAACCCGAGGATGCCAATCAAGATTTGTTCACACACAATTATGTTCCGAAACCAAACGACTTTACCGACCTTTCGGAATACTTTGTTCGCAAGGTGCGTCAACGCGTGTTTCGTCTAGTCCAGAACGAGGTTTATCGATGGTGCAGGCGCTCGTTCATGCCATCTCTCAAGTACGTTTTGAGAACGGCAAGACCCCCGCGGTAGTCCGACAATTCCTCGTGGATCAGCTGCGCTACAATGATAACACGGCGAACCCAGTAGGTGTCACTGAACTTGATACAAAGCACAAGCTCATTGGGCGTCAAAGTACTCTGATGCTTTCTATATTTGCACTCTCGTTTCTACGGCGGCCTGTGCGACGGTATCAACTGCTCCCCCAGAGCGTGGTGAACTTCTGAAGGAAGAAATACGGTCGGAACAGAGTGCCGAAGATACCAATCTGCTGAAGCAAGCGGTTGATGAGATCAGCCGGTATCGGAGCATGGATAGGTTAATTCCCTCACCTCACAATGTCGTCACAATTGCAGCCTTGGAGGTCAGTACTCCCACCCTGCATACAGTGCGGCTCGTTCATGCATTGAATTTAGTTCTACCTGCTCTTGACGGGTGCTAATTTGCTTCCGAATGACCTGAGAGTTTTCTTTCCGCTCACTCGGTGTGTAATTTCCATGATCGTATCCTTGTCTTACTTTACTAATTGACATCAGCGAGGGAAACTACACTCAGGTCCGGATCGCTGCCTTCGATGGACTCTTCATGTCCAAATGGTACACGCCTGCCATTATGCGATACGTTCTGGCGGTGATGGCAAATGACCCTTCGCGGGTTGTCCGGCGCCATGTGGCTCGATGCGCATGCCAAAGCTTGGCCCTCCTGGTTTCTATGGGCGAGATGAAGAATGCATTGAAAGATTCAGAATCCCTGCTCATTGAAGAGGATGGCTCTATGCCTCCTCAAGCTAAAGAGGCCAAGAAGAGTGACGTAGACCTCATGATCAAGGTCCTCCGCAAAGACCGCGAAATCGGAAAGAATGAAGTCCTGCGCGAATTTTTGATGCCGATCGTACTGTACGTGAATTTCACGCTTTTTAGTTCGTGGACGCACCTGAATTGAGCGCCAAACTCTTAGTGCTCCCGACGTTGATCAAGAAGTCCGATGGGGCGTCATCAAGCTTGCAGACATCGTGCTCAGAGGTGTCGAAGAAACTCCACCGAAAGTCACCATTCACCTTCCCCCGACTCCTGTGACAGAACAAGCTCCTCAGCTGCCTCCAGTGAAAGTATCGGCCAAAGCGCAGCGACCGATCAAGACTGGCGGTCCGCCTCAGCGTGCCCATGCCGTACCAACAATTCCTGCTCCTCCCAAGCTCAAGATCATGCCCAGTGCAGCTCGTCCTTCGACGCCATCTGCTGCCACTCCCACTGGCGCCGCACGTTCCGGAGCTATGCCCCCACCTCCCGTACCCACAAAGGCCAAGCCAAAACCAAAGCCAAAACCTACGGGTATCATCAAGGCGCCCCATGTTCCCAAAGCGCAGACAGGCGGGATGAGCGTGAACGACTTGCGTGCTTGTCGCAACGCGCTCAAGAAACTGAAGTTGCACAAGAATGCCATGCTTTTTATGCAGCCAGTCGATCCTGTACGGGACCATGCACCAAAGTTTGTGTTTCACCATTTTCGTTGTCGATCCGTGTAATAATGGGCTCCTGTTAGCTACTACGAGGTGATCAAAAACCCGATGGACCTAAGTACCATGGGCGCCAAGTTGGAGGAAGGTCATTACAAGGATCGTTTTGCGTTCGAGACCGACTTCCGCGTCATGATCGCGAACGCAAAACAATACAACGTCGCTGGTAGCTATGCACACACTGAGGCTATATTCGTCGAGACCTTTTTCGAGAAATGTGAGTGGCCTACTCTCAGGTGGTGTTCGTCACTAAGCAACCCGGTGGTATCAGTGTGGAACCGTATCCACAAGACTCTTGAGGCTGCCAACAAGGCTGCAGAACCTGCCCGTAGAGAGCTACCATCTATCGTGGTCAAACAACCGCCTCAAAAGCCCCCGCCGCAGCCTAAGCGAGTTTCAACACCAGCGGCTGTACCTCCCCCCGTTACTGCCGAACAGTCCGCTCCTCGGCCAACTATCAAGCTCAAGGTCGGCGGCGCCCAAGTCAAACCTACGGAGAAAGTCAACGGAAAGTCGGTCGAGAAATCAGCGGAGGCTTCTAAAGCACCTAAATTCAAGGCTCGCAAACTGAAGATTCCAGACGAGGCGCCGCCACCGTATGTCGACGATGGATCTCACGACCTACTTCAAGAGGTTATCGCGATTGAACGGGAAAAGGACGAGAAGCGCCAGCGCAAGATGGTAGAATCGTTCAGGGAATCTCCTCCTGCCAAGGCGTCGGGCAGTGGTCCCCCCGGGAAGCGTCGGAAGCCAAACGTTGAAAGCGACGGGGATGACGTTTTGACATATGCTACGCCTATATCGAGAAAAGATAAGCAGAATGGGACCTCCAGCAGCACGGGTACGCCAGTTCCTGAGCGACCTCGTGCACCTACGCCAAAGACTGCTCCTGCACCACCCAAGCCAAAGAAGAAGGGATCCGAACGTGTGCCAACTCCCGCACCAGCTCCGGAGGCACCGCGCATCTCTATTAAAGGGAAAGAGCGGGAGGTCACTAGCGCCCAGCCTGCGCCTTCAAAGCCTCGGGCTACCTCTTCTGCCGCTCCGCTAAACGAGAAGAAATGTAGAGATGTGCTGAGGGCGATTTCGAAACTTGGGGAATATTCCATCTTTGCCCACCCAGTAGATCCGGTAAGGGATGGCTGTCCTACGTGAGTTTGATCGACGAGTCGAAACGCTAAGCAGTACTGACTCGTGTCTAGTTACTATGACGAGATCGCCCACCCGATGGACTTTGGCACTATGGGCCAGAAGCTGACGGAAGGCAAATATTCCACGATGGAGGATTTCGTCAAGGACGCCGACCTCGTCTTTAGCAACTGTCGCAAATTCAATCCTCTTACGACTTACCCTGTGACCTGTGCAGATGCGGTGGAGAAGGTGTTCAAGAAGGAATGGGCCAAGGCATATGAGAGAAAGCTTTCTTGGGCTGAGAAACGAAGTTTGCAAGGACTGATGACGACGTTGGTGAAAGAAGATATGCAAGTGTTTTACCGCAATAGCTCGACTCGGGTGACTTGGCTGACCGTCTTTTGACCTAGTTCCTTCGTCTTCCGAGATCCCGTGGACCCTGTACTCTTGGGCATCCCGACGTACTTTCAAGTCATTCCCAAGAAGGATGCGAGAGACCTTAGAACGATTCGTGCGAAGCTGGATAACGACAAGTACGACTCGATGGAGGCGTTTGAGGCTGACACGGACCTCATGATTCGGAACGCGATCACGTTCAATGGTGCCGACTCCGAGGTTGGCAGGATCGCGTACGTGGTCCAGGACAGGATCAAGGACATGTTGAGCAACATCAAGAGTGGGGGAGGGACGAAGAAACGCAAGGAAGGGGACCCCAAGCCCGCGCCGCAGCCCAGTAAGAAGGCAAAGCTTGGCTGAGACGACCTACATTATGACACTACCCGATAATAATTCACTTGTATTTGTTATTTGCTCTGCTGCTATTGCTGTGTTATTCGCTCTGCACGGTGGAGAAACATGATCGATTTCATCGTGATCACCGAGTCGACGAGTATAGGGAGATGTGGCGAATGTCCCTTGTCGTCGTCTATCACTAAGCATAGTACGTTTTATCCTAATGTCGCAGCCAGAAGAGCGAATGGAGCATGAACCGAGCGGGGAAATCGATCCAATATGGACGTCGAGCCGAACGGCGCGTCAGATATACGCGCTCGGAGAAGTAGAGCGGGTTCGCCCCCCCGCCCCTTGTTCCACCCATCCCGCTAACCGAATGACCCACCGCGCAGGACATTGGACGCCTGCTCTCCCTCGCTGCGTCGTCCGTATCGCTCCTCACGCTGCCACAGACGGACGGGCCCGACGACAACCTCCCCCAAGGAGAGGAACGCTCCGAGCAGTTCGTGCTCGAAGTGAGCGAATACTTTGAGCGACTGGATGTATGTAGACCTCTCTCTCCCACCCCCTTGCGTTCGTCCTATGTAGTTATCCCTGCTTTGCAGTCTATACAGGTCGCCATCCGTTCGTCGCTCGCGCACATACGACAGTCTCGCATCGCCCCCTCCGCGATCAATGCACCACCCCCTGGGTTCGTGCCCCCATCGCTGGGCGTGACCATCCCCACGGATGGTACAGGGACGGGAGAAGCCAGTCCGGGATTACAGGAAGAGAGAATAGGTCGTGACGCATGGGTGGGCATCCTGAACGCCCTC
>JBBPRK010000095.1:0-41244 GCA_038093075.1 Boletus patriciae
CACCTTGTCGCGTTCCCATATACCGTGCTCGAGGGTATATACCCGGTACAAGAAGCGGGTGTAAATACCACTAAATAGTGCGAACGACGCCAATTGGAGAACCAGACCAGCGAGGAAGATCTTCTCGAAAACGAATTCAGAAGTATGCTAAGAGGGTGTGCCAATAAACGTACATGCTCGCCAGCTTGCTGCTGAGTTTGGTTTCGAGAGACAGTCAATCCCCCGCCGGCGGCTTGAATCAGGAATGTCGTGACATCCGAGGACACGAAAACGAGTGTCAATTTCTGTATAGGTAGTAGAACGTGCGTAGTGCATGATAGATCCCTCGCGAGTCGTCCCAACAAGACATAGTTCGCCGCGAGAAATGCACACGGCTATACAAGACACGGTGAGCCTCTGAAATGGAAAGTGGCATAAAGGGACATACTGATAACACGATGAACATATACTCTGCGATGTATATTCCCTCGGAATCAGGGTAGTAATGCAAACCGACCCGAAATCCAAATCCGATGGCATAGGCTGTTTGTTGCTTAGAACTACACCACTGCATGGCCGGAATACTCACTGTATCCCCCAATGACCATCGCGAGCATCCACTTTGCACCATATCGGAAGGTGTAAAAGGTCTGAATTTGTGCGATCAGTATGACAAGTGCTAGGTTGTTTTTAATCAGTTGATGGTCAGGCCTCGAGTGTCCTTGATTTACCCAACGCAATGGCCGTTAAAGCATTTGACGGGATATATTTCAGCGGATTGTTAGGATCGACAGTTTGGCCGACCACAGCTGGGGTCATGAGTGCAAGGATTGCGACGTGGGTCAAGACGCTTTCGGCGGGGTGATAGCTTCGTGTCATAACCGCCGTCGAGAAGAGTAACTGCGTTTCAAGCTCGACTCGTTAGGGCTATATATATACCTCGGCGGCCTCAGATCAGTAGAAAGGCTTCAGCCATTACGTTACGCTTTTGAAAGCTTTTGCGAGCCCACGCGAGGGTTAGCGAAGTGATTGGACCAGAGCACCTTGTACGGCGCTAACCACTATATGTAGAGCGGACAATGTAGCATTGTGCTCGACTAGTTTTCAAGATCGGCGGCTCGATCGATGCACGTAAGCAAACATGATGCGCGGTCCCCGTCGGAGGGCCCGTTGGGTCCGACTATACCTGTACACGCCCAAACGAGGCTGTGGTGCGGTAGACGAATGATGGAAAAACATGTATGACTGGCAGTGACATGCGTAGTAGAGTGGCGTGCCAACGTCCCCGGTATGTCAAACCTGAAACAGGCTTATCAGCACTTGACGGCGAGACGGAGAAGAACTTCCACCAGGAGGATGTCAAATGTCACTGATCTGTACGGCTTCTTGAACGACGCGCCCATGTGGACTACTCCAGGTCCTTCGGTGTGACGCTGGCAGTGTAGTAGTAGTACCAAGCGATTTGTCGGGAACGCCAGTGACTGTGCCAATCATCCCGCGGACAAGGGAGAATTACGAACCACCACCTACTGCCAGCATCGTCGCTGGGACTCTCAGAACGATCAAATGTGCACCCATCCCACACTTATCAGGTCGACAGTCCCACCCAAATCTAGTCATACAAAGACGTCTACTGTGAAGGACGTGCCCCTTCGTGATCGTCAGAGGGAGGAAGTCTACAAAAAGGGTTATTTGGCTATTTCATCGGTGCGCATTTCAACTTCTACTCATCTATCTGGCTGGAACAGAGTCTGGGCGTATACAACACCATTGTAGGTATGTTCCTCAACAAAGTTCATACTTCACACAACAGGAATGGGACAAAAACGTCCAAAGACCAGTAAGTCTGTGCAGGAGTGTTGTACATAAGCCGCTGGAGTTCTAGTGAGTGTGCAGGGCATCGAATTCAGTATGCTTGTCGGAAGTCTCCCCAGATCCGTCGAGAATACGATGGGGTCCGAGCATGACCACTGAAGTATATTTTTTGTGGCCGATATGATATCCCACCTCAATGCAGTGCTCTCCTTTTACGAGCAACCATCCGCGGAGCTTCTCGTAGAAACGGGATCTGTAGGTGAGAAGAACAAATCGTGTTGAATGAGTGGAATCGGGATTTCAGCGAGGGTACGAGCAGGTTTCGGCAAACTCTTGCGATATTGCGTAGCTGATACGTACATCAGAGCAGAGTTTCATACATATCGTAAATACCTCCACTGAGTCATGGAACTCGAAGCCTGCTTCGTTACAGATATGTATATCCGGCATCTACAAGGGAGGACCAGTCTTGATTTGACTAACAAGATTCTCCCAATAATTCCAATCACCGTCGGATGTTGGGATTAGGTTCGGGTCAATGGGTGGTGGCACAGAAGCACCGGCACCCACCCAGCCAGTAAAGTCTGCACCGCCCGGTCCGCCCCAGGAGAGAGCAGGCATGCCTGTTGGTCCATCGATCGTGCCATCACTGAACGTACTGCACCAATGATCCAGTAACGACTGAGCCGCGGATTCCTCTTCTCCGCTCGGGCTGTTTGTGCCCCCAGGCGAGCTGAGTGTTCCGTCCGTAGATGCACTTTGTTGCAGACGTTGTATAACGGGAGTTTGAAGAAAGGGGGAAGCCGGGTAAAGACGAGGAGATGCGGTGGAACCCGACGTGGTTGCCAGAATGGAAGAGAATGGGGACAGCCCATGGTGCGGAATAACCGGTGTGGTGGACGCCAATATCGGTGACAACTGAGACTCAGTTGCCGCGAGCGAATCCTCTCCATTCTGCCCTATGCTTTCCGCAATCTGAAGGGCACGACTCTTGAGGAATTCGATGATTTTGAGCTCCCGACGAGTAGTCTCATCCATTTCGCGGACACCCTCGTGACCCTTGAGGAAGTCGTCCAAAATAGTGT
The DNA here is from genome assembly GCA_038093075.1 of Boletus patriciae. NCBI lineage: Eukaryota > Fungi > Basidiomycota > Agaricomycetes > Boletales > Boletaceae > Boletus > Boletus patriciae. Next base: position 2,880 of record JBBPRK010000095.1, read on the forward strand.
GCATCATACCTGCGTCCTTCCCACACGGGTGCAGAACGAGATAAATACCACTGATCATCGCTGTCTGAAACTCCCTGTATGCGTTATGGAGAAATTCACGGGTCTCCTTGGGTAATTTCTCACGAAAAGCTTTGCGAACCTCGAAGTCCTTGATGGCAGACTCGAAACAAGCAATTCGTGACCGCAAGTAGCGATCGCTGCTCAGCTTACGAAGCAGGTACGGCCGATGTAAGCTAATCCTCACGAAGAGGATCTCTGTGATAAGCAGAAATCGGTGGACGGGTAGGAATCGCATGTTCTCGTCAAGGGAGGTGTCTGGCTCCAATGCAAAGTGGGGTGGTAGAGTGGAAACAAATTTTAGGAGTTCGTCATCAAGGACAAGGACGTCGGAGTAGTGGCTAGGGCTGTTAACTTTCTGGAAATGATGAACCATTCGACCGATTATCGAAGCCAGTTGGTGGCGGAGGATGACAAAAGTCATGGCCGTGGGGCTTGACAGAGGCGGCGGATTGCGAATTGTAGCAGGAGAGAAATCGTCATCGACGTTTAGAGGAGGTAGAGTGCATGTATAATCATCTTGGATCGCATTAGGTCGACCGAGCACAAGGGCATAAGAACGATCGGCATGATACAGATATGACCTTTAAAATTGTTAACCCCATACAGCGGGATGTGGTCAAAAAACCTGACCAGATACGTCTACGGTTTTCGACCTGGGGTGGATCCAGTCCCTGCAGAATGTCAGAAAAGATGTGTGTATCGTGAGAGGTTGAACTAACCCTGGGCGCGGCGTCTCGGTGCAAGCCGAGTGCTTGTGCAGTTCGCACAGCTGCGCCGAGTTGGCTCCAACACTCCGTAATTCGACGGTCAAACGTCAAAAATCGGGCGCTCTGCGAACAAATTGTAACAAACATTGCGGAAGCTAACAGCCAGTAAACTCACCAATAAGCGAGTCAGAACAATGTCCAACGAATCAGGCTGAATTGCTGCTGTAATGAGAAGCGACCGTCGTGCTCCTCACAGTGTCAGCTCGAAAAATAGACATAGATGGTGGAACATACAAGACCAATAATACCTGAGCGAAGTGACCCTCCTCGTGCGTAAATCACCAGCAAGATGTTCCGGCGCAAGTCGCACGGAAATGGCCAGTACAACGAATAGAAGAGGTAAAAAGCGTGCATCGTTGGTGTTAGCTCCTACCCCATTTGCACAGAGAGAAGAATATGCTGCACGGAAGTCTTTTTCACACACAGGGTACCTTGTCCAATTTCTGCGAGGTGGTCAATCTGATTTGCAGGCAACGAATCTAGATTGGATTGCGCTCACATGGCTGCGAAGTAATGATCAACAAGCACATCCGAAAATCGCTGGGGAGGGAGCTCTTGAAGGAGTTCCGATATTTTATGTGGAGATACCCCACATTCTTGCACCAGACTCTTTAGGTTATCAGCAGCAGACGGTTCAGAATCCTGTCGCACGGATTCTATAAGAGAAGGGGTCGTAAGCGCTGTTTTGTGGTCCACACTGTGAGTGCCATTTTGCACTGTAGAAGCATTGTGGTGAGTGGGGTCCCACTGCTCTTGATGAGAACTGGCGACTACGACGTTTGCCAGCTAACAGGAGATGTGTCAGATTCATGATATAGAAAACCATTGAAACATTCACTTGCTCCAATACGGAGGCGGGAGCAATGCTTCCCGAGGCACTGTTGCCGTACCACTTCCCGCTCTGGAAGGTGCCTCCGCTGGGATCCTGTCCGTCGGTGATAGAGCGATTGTCTTCATCTGGGCCTTCGGAACTAGTGCGATTGTGTCTATCGCAAGGCGTGCCGGCCGGTGATGCAGGGCTGTGAAAATATTGTGGTAGGGCAAGCTCGATGATTTGTTCAAGCCTTGCCAGTCGTACACTAAGATCTTGATCTGTCTTCCCAGGCGTGTACGCTTTACAAAGTTCGGGCACCTTTCTGGCAATACACTAAAGTTTCCCATCAGTAACAATTGGTGTGTTACAAGCGTACCAGAGATCATACATGAGAGCAGGGAATCTGGCGATCGCACTGGAAAAATGGTATAAGCAGTCATCTAGTGTGTAAGAAGTTGCGATTTACTTTTTGCTTGCGCCGATGACATTCTCCGCATGAAAAACTGGGGAGTTGTTTAGGAAAAGCTTGTTAGTAGGAGAAAATCGAAACATACCTGACTCTGGTGCGGGGCTTCTTCGCCTGAGGGCCGGACGAGTCATCGTCCTCACTCTTGCGTCTCTTCAAGGAAGCGTGTTCGGAGACTGAGCCTGTGTGGGCACCCTTGGCCATTTGTCTACTGGCGCCCTCGTGGATCAGAGGCAAGATACATGTACCATGATCCGGACTCCGCTGTGGGAGCGAATCTCCTGGCAGATCACGTGGATTAATACTCCACTGACTAAAGTGACAGTCTAACTCCGCACCGTGTGTGCTATTCGACACTCTGTCGTCATGTCTGATGAGCCACAGTGGAAAAGGACAAAGTTGTCGCTCGAAAGACCCTACAAACATGATAGTGGTGCGCCCATCCCAGTCTTGCTTGATATCACCGTGGAAGGCGAGCAAATCGACGAGTCGTACGGGTTCTGACTTGTTGGTCCCGGCACGCTGGCTGACCCTGGAATAGAATCGAAAATCCCACCACAGTCCTTGGGGAGAACCTGAGAAGGGTATTTGTCGAACGAGGCACCGATTTTTTCGAGCGTCAGGGTCAACTATCCGTTGGTGATGCGCTCGTCCCACCGCGAGAGAGTTCGCCAGTCTCGGAGGATGACGAGAGCACAGCAGATAACACACGACTGACCATGTCACCCGAGCAACTGTTCAAAATGCGAATGGAAATTACTCCGCAGCTCTTGTGGGTACAGTTTACTAGTTCCTGTATCCGATTGTTTACGCGGCATCCCAGTATTGCTCTAGGAGAAATGACACAAGCCAGGGATCTTCTGTGCTTCCTTTTGTCGTCTACGACACCAAACCAACCTTCTCCCGTGCCCTCCTTACCATCAACTTCTCTAACTGCTAGCATGGTGTCTAAACCATCCGCCATTAGTTCTGTCGATGCGTTTAATACGCAGTTGACCATTGGCGGCAAAGATGAGGCACTCAGAAAAGCTGCAGATGTATTTAAGCAAGCTGCATCCAGACTAGAAAGAGGCCGTTTACACAGCGAGAAGTATTGGGTAGATGCACTCAAGATCAGAAAGGCGAACTGGAGTCTTGTCCCTGCCCCTTTACCCGTTTGGGCACCCTCAGGGAAAGGTGCCGACAGAACATCCAAGGACTTCTTGGTATCCTTTGGTCTGGAGGAATGTAGGTGCAACCCGCGGTTGGATAGATTAGTTATGTCTGACACGAGTTTTGTAGCTCCAAAACATTTCCGACGGAAGGCGGTAGCTCATCTGTCCACGCATGAGACGGAAACGAACACGCTCATGTTCCCTCATCGTCAATCAGCTCACTTGCGAATTTCGCTGGCCATCATGGATTCGACTGGCGTAACCCACACGGCCCACAATTCCGCCGAATTTCCCGAACACCCGTCACTGGAGTCGTCTCTTACAGGCGCTCAGAGTGAGATTGTGGATGAAGAGATATTTGCCGTTTTGATTAGGGAGGCGAGCAGTCTGCCTTCCTCATCCGCCCGAGTTGCCGAGCGTATAATTATAATAGACGTAGATCAGGGCACTGAATTACGGTTCGAGATGGTGCGTCTCCGAACAGTCAGAGATTACCTCGACTCATGTATAAATAGGTGGATATCAACGGAAACCTCCGTGAAACATCCTGTGGACCCAGAACGCTTTCAGCAACATGTGATCTAATACACGCCACGTTGCAAACTCTACTGTTGAATATGCATGCTGGTGACAAGTCCAAACGCGTATCGGCTCCCGGTTCCGAACGGCCGCCCACCGTAGTCAATACTCAACCGCCTTCTGAGCTTCTTCAACCAGTCATCGACCTGCTGCAGTACCAACAGTTCTGCGTCAGGATCAAGGCCGAACTTGACAAAATGGTGTCTGCATTGGCACATGCGGGGGTGCCATGCACACTTAGATTTCACCCTGTTGGAGAGACCGGTCAAAGTCTGCAACGTCGACTGACAGGTGAAAGCGTCTTGAAGAGAATCGGCGGTGAAGCCCTTTTGCGCATCGACGAGAGGTACCTAGATTCGTACTGCTTAGATGGATCGGCTAACCTCTGTAACTAGGCAGACGTTGCGCTTGACCTTCCAGTCGCCATCCTCCCTGATCGCGCACCTTCCGCAAGCAACGTTACCTATCACATCCGTTCCCCAGCTCAGTCAGCTCCTCTCGGACGAAGTAGAGAAGTGCTTGCTCACCAAGCTTTGCGAGTCTGGCAGCCAGTATAGCGAACGTTTTGGGGGAACCTGGTTCGTTGACCTGGTCAGTGGCAAGACGATCGGAAGATGGGAAGGGTGTATCGTGTCAGTTTGGTCGCGAATGCTCAACGCAACCCGGAATATACTGATCCGAAGTCACAGAAATTTCAGCGTGTCGTTTGCTGATGATTTTGCCGTATGCTCTTCAGCCTACCGAATAGGTCGGGGGAGCGAGAATCAGATGTCGAATGTAGATACCTACTCCCCCCATCAACCCATCTCATTGATATCCTGGCAGTTGGGAATCTTGGAGAAATTTCTGGCTGTATCATAGTAGAACGCAAATTCGACCACATATATTGGTGCATGGAAGCATAAGCATGGCTTGATGGTCGTTTTAAAACATGGGCAGATGGAAGAACTAACGACGAGATCTGATACGAATGCCCTATTCATCGTCCTCGTCCTCCTCGTCCTCCTCGGCAGCCTCCCCACCACCAGATGCCTTGAAAGCCTCGATTTTGGTCTGGATAGCAGCTTTGCGTTCATCGTAGGTCAATCTTGGTTTCTTGTGCTTGAGTGTTTCTGCTTTCCAGTCCTTCGTCTTTTCGGAAGGCTTGAACGTGGGGTCCTCCCGAATAGCAGCATACGCATTGGTATAAATTTCTTCGATGTCCTCGGATCCAACACCATCTGCAAGATACGAGGCAAACTGCTTCTTGAATCTGATGAGTAGCAAGAGGTGTAAGATCTGGCATCTTCTTAGAAAAGTAGTACTCACCGTTCATCGTCTTCCTCTTCCAGCGATTCCATGTATTCCGCGACGTGACCACCAAAGATGTACTTTTTCAGCACTTCAGCGTCGAGCTCCTTGCTCTCTTGGTCATATCCGGGGAAACGCCTTTCGGAATGGGGAATGTATATACCACCATCGCTCGCACCCTTCAGGGCTCCGAACACACGGTGACCTGTAGAAGTACGCTTCAACCCAACATCGAGGTAGCACTTGAAGGGACGAGGAGCATCTTCGCCGTCGAGAGCTTCCGTCAACTTCAATGTACCGTCGGGTTCGGTGACACCCTCGTATTTATCCGCAAGACCTAGCTTGGTCAATGCACGGCGAGCACAGAGCAGACCTGTTGCATAAGCTACAAGCCGTCAGAACACACGGTTATTGCTAATCGTCCCGAAAACCTTACCGGCAGTCCAGTTGGTCAGACCGTGGTTGATGCCGTATCTTGGGAGCTCTTTCGAGCGAGCAGCGGTCAGGACAAAGTCACCCTGCAGACGAGCATAGACGATTTGGACGATGATATCCTTGTTGGTGAAACGGACGACTAGGCGGTATTTGGGAGCATTGCTGAGATAACATGAGATGAAGGAGCGTAACAGTAAACGGATGCATACTATTTGTTCTTGGCTTGCGTGACGAGTCGTTTACGGGCGTAGTCTGGAGAGCGGTTAGGAAGGTGGTGTATGATCAAGATTGAAACTGACAGTCGGTTTTTCCCTCTCTGCGACGACGGTATTTGACCTGGAAACGCGAAAAGTAGGCGTCTGACTTGACCTTTTTGACGAACGGCATCTAGAGAGAATAGATCAGCGACCAAGGCATCATCTCATAGTACCGTCGACCATCCATCCCGAAAGATGCGAAACGAGAGCTATAAACGGCTATCGCAAGCCCCCCTTGACATGCAAGCGTCATAAAACGGGATAAGACGTGGAACTTACCTTGAAGTAACTTGGGGAACGCCTGCGACAGCGAGCAGACCTCAATCTCGTGTATCCCTACGATCGACTTTGTTTGATCATGTTGATGCCGATATTGAACTATTTCGTAGATTATTACATAATTATTGCAAGGTCCCGGATCACCGCACCACCAAGTCGTTGTCGCTCTCACAATGGATCCGAACTACTATTCGCAATACAGCCAACAGCAGTCGGCTTACGATGTCAATCCTTACCACCAGCCCTACAGTGGTCCGATGTATCCCATCGGAGGGTCTTCCTCCGCCCATAGCGCTCCAGTTCCAGCAAATGCGTACGAATACGACGTTGGCATCCTCGCGCAACAGAGCGTCTATGTACCGGGCGCCATGATCGATAAACGTGGAGGAGCTGGTGGCAAGCTGGCCAAAGGAGGGAAGAGGACGACTGTCCTACGGAAGGGGGGTGGCAAGGTGTGGGAGGACCAAACTCTCCTTGAATGGAACCCATGTAGGTTCTGCCTTCATTCTCTCGCATCCTCACCGCTGACGGTGTTTCAGCCTGGTTTCGCTTGTTCGTTGGAGACCTAAGTAATGATGTCTCGGACGACGTTCTTGCAAATGCCTTTAATAAATACCCTTCGTTCCAGAAGGCGCGCGTCATCCGAGATAGACTGAGCCAAAAGGTCACACCGCTTTGCTGTGTCATATTATAACTGAGCGCTGACGGATTGTGTCTCAAGGCCAAGTACGGATTTGTTGCATTTTCAGATCCGGAGGATTTCCTGAAAGCATGGAAGGAGATGGATGGTATGTCCACTAAAACTTTCTGATAAATTACGTTCGCTCAACTAGTAAACAGGCAAGTATGTGGGTAATCGTCCGGTCAAGCTTAAGAAGGCGGACGACAGTGCTATCAGACCTGTGGAAATCGGACACAGGAAGGCGAAAATACTGGAGAGGGATCTGAAGAAGAATCGAAGCAAGCCATACTGATACCGGTCATTTCGATATGGGAAGCTCTAGGTGGATGCATCACCAGTACGTTGGGTTGTTAGAATCTCGAGCCACGCTCACAATGCACTTCGTCACAATGCCCCGCTTGGCACGGGAATGTTGACGAGGTTGGACATCATCTTGGACGGTTTTAGGTCCACGTTTCGAGGTCGTTTTCTGTACTTACCCTAGCCTTGTGTTAGATGTGGTGTAATAAATGGTTCCTCTGATATCTTACATGTTGTTGCTTAGGTTATACCAAGGACTAAACCGAGTGATACTTATGACGTTGCTTGTTACTCCACTACTAGTACGGACACGGTACTACCAGCCTGCATTGACGGGTGTCCCAATTCTACCCTTCCATTGACATACCTCGCGACATGGACATCGACAAATTGTTCAAGGTTAGTGTTTTCGCATATTCATCTCGTCGCACTCGTCGAGTCGTGGGTTAGGTACCCAAGCTTCCCGCAGGTCCAAAGCGTAAGCTACCAGACAATCCAACCCCAGAGATGCTCAAGAAAATGAGGTTGGACGAGTCCACCAGTCCCCATACATTGTTCGAGCCGAGCACACAGGAAGAACCTACTCGTCACGACAATTCAGGATCAAGACGCGCCACAGTGCAAGACGCGCCCGAGGACGAGAACGAGGACGATGATTCGTTTGCGCCTGGCGGGGACGCGGACTATTACGCTGAAGAGGACGCGGAAGGCCGCTTCTACGGTGGCGGCCTCACGAGCGAACAAAAAGAGATCTTGAGCGTCTTTGAAAAGGCAGAAGCGGAAGGGGTTTCGAACCAAGTGTGTCCTCGCCCGCGTAGAGTTTCAAGAGTATATAACCAGGCACTGTTTTCAGCCAGAACAGGTGACTATTATCAGTATCCGAAGGACGCTCCTGCGGTTGGAACGCGCGGTAAACAAGAACCAAGATCAGCGGTCCAAGTATCCAGACGACCCCTCAAGGTGAGTTTTGTCTACGGCGCGTCGTGTGGGATTGATCTTGTCGTCCAGGTTCATCGACTCGGAAGCGGACCTCGATAGTTCCATCAAGTCCTTGTTACCCTTAGCGCAGTCCCCCGCCCTGGCATATCCAGAAATGGTCCGCTCTGGGATTGTGTTTCTGTTGGTTGGGTTGCTCAGTCACGAGAACGTTGACATAGTCATTGATGCAGTCGAAGTATTCCACGAATTGACCGACGAGGACGTTGGCAACGAAGGAGACGAGTCTGAGCAAGAAGAGAACCAACCCGCTCTCAAAATGCTTATCGAGGCATTGGTACGTCAGGTTCTCTCGATGCTTCACATAATGACATCACTCCTCCAGGTGGAACACTCGGTACCCGAGCTGCTCGTGGACAACCTTTCTCGACTAAAGGAAGAAGAAGAATCTGACAGACAGGGCATCTTCCACATTCTTGGTGAGTGCTTTGGTATCTAATAAGACCAAATGCTAAGGGCCCAAGTGTAGGTGTCTTTGAGAACACTCTGGGTTTCAATCCTGACCTATCTGTGCAACTTGTTTCCAAGACGAAAATAATGAATTGGCTTTTGGAACGTATCCAATCAAAGATACACGACGAGAACCGCGGTTACGCTGCAGAGTTGCTCTCGATTTTACTCCAAAACAGTATTCCAAATAGACAAGAATTCGGGAAGAAGGATGGCGTCGAGGTCATCCTCAAAGTGCTTTCAGTGAGCGACAGTCGAGTTGAGGATGTGTGCGAGTCTCACTTGGTGACCAGCAATTCCGGCATCGCGAGCCCGTAGACGCGGACGAAACGGAATTCATGGAGAATCTGTTCGATGCCCTGTGCTCGGCATTGGCAGAACCGGAGATCAAGTCGCTCTTCTTGGCTAGCGAAGGTGTGGATCTCATGGTGTTGATGATGAAGTTGGTGATGTGATAGTTGCGCGTGTTGCCCTCCACTGACAGCCATTCAGAGAGAAGCTTCAATCAAGGTCCCGATCAATAAAAACGCTCGATTACGCCATGTCGGGACCAGCGGGTTCTGATTTATGCTCCAATTTCGTCGAAGCTTTGGGTCTCAAGACACTGTTCTCAGCGTTAATGGGCAAGGTTCATTCGGGACTTGTAATACTGGCGTGTCGCTTACACAGACCTCTATAGGCCTCCAAAAAGCAAAAAGTGACGGCGCCGGCTTCGGAGGACATTTCTCATATTCTAGGAATAATATCGTCCCTGCTCTCTAATCTCGCTTCTGACTCGACGGACCGAATGCGCCTACTAGCTAAATTCGTGGAGAACGACTACGCAAAGGTGGACAAGCTCTTGGAAACACGAGAAAACTCACTCGGCCGTCTGAAATCTATCGATGCCGAGATCGACGCGGAGAAAAAGGTGCGCTTAGTTTGGACTTTGAAATCGATCGATCGTCCAAACAGGTCCACACGTAGGAACTACTCGCTGAAGATGGCATGATGGATCCCGAAGACGAGAACTTATTCTATTTGCGTCGTCTAGACGGGGGGTTGTTCACTCTACAGACCTTGGACTATATTTTGGCTTGGATTGCGATGGAAGATGACGGTGTAAGTTGTCGGACCGCATCCGTACTCCTTTCCTGACTTAGTGTAGATCCGAGCTCATATCACGCAAATGCTGGAGAGGAAGAACCTGTCACTCAAAGACGTCGTCGAAACGTTAAAAACGTACTACGACAACATTGACGTGGATGATTCTGCGGAAAGCCAGGGCAGTGATAAAGTTCAAGCAGGACTGACGCAGCGGGCGATCCTCGAGAATCTGATCGCTTTCGTTGAGGGGTGTTCATGAAAGATCGGGCAATCGTATCAGGTGCAATCGAGCTACTCATTTTGGGGTAAAGCCGGGGTGGACACCAGGGTAGCAGAGGAAAACAGCATCTCTAATGTACCTTTTGTTTTCATCAACTCTTTTTGGAAGCGAATCTCTGCAAGAACTTTCTTCCGCAGCCGCAGGAATAGTGTATCGATGAGGGGAGACTGGCCCAGGACGGGGGCATACATATCTTGGGTAGTGCATTTTTTACATCACGACGGTGCCAACACGGGATAGAGGGAGCTCACCTATGAGCAATATGGATATATCGCAAACCATCTCACCGAAGCGGGGATCAGTGACATGCTTGACAAGGAGACGTAGCACCGGCTCCAGTAGGACGTCGTCTCGACCAGAGAGAGCGCTACGGAGGCCATCACGATGAATGAGTTCTTGTATCAACGAAAACGTTGTTATAGGTAGAACGTTCTCGAGAGGAATAAGACATTCGAAAGGAAGAGACAAAGAAGGAATCGTACTTTTCGGAGGCCGGCGTCTAGAGCAGCTGAATATTTGAACGACTTGAGTAGGCGGTCGTACTCTTTCAGGCGGGGTGCTCGTCTACTCTCCACCCTGAGCTCGTCGACATCACCTTGAAAAGTGGATCGAGTTTTGGCCTTAACGCGGCCTTGGCCTACTGATGACAGGGCGCCTCCCAGGAACGTTTCGTAGGTGCCGGTCGTCAGAGCATCGGCCAAGTCCAGACCGCTTTGGGATGGCTTGAGCTGCCGTTGACGGACGGAAAGGGTGCCATCTGACATCCCGGCGGCGATATGTGTCGAGTCTGGCTGTGAGCAGAATGAGTCGGAGCGAAAGTGAGGGAGGAGCGTCACCCACCGAGATAGCGAGCGAGAGTACAGGGGCGGGATAACGCATCGTGTGTACGACCTTGTAAGAGGCGAGGTCGTACACTTTTACCATCTGATCGAGGCTTCCGGTGAGGAGGCGAGGGACGTTGGCGTCAAAGGCGAGGGAGGTGATGGTCTTTTGGTGATTGGACAGGGCACGAATGCAGCGACCGCCGGCATTTAGATCCCACATACGCAAGATCGGGCCGGCGGCGGACAATGCGACGGTGCCGGACGGAAGCATGAGGACCTGTTCGACGGGGGAGGCACCGGGGGAGGCTGCGCCCATGAGGAGCTCACACTGGCCGGTACGAGAATCGAAGAGCCGCATGGTTGCGTCATATGAGCCGGTGAGGACGAGATGGGGATTTGAGGGGGATACCTGGCCGGAGCGGACATAGTCGGAATGGGCAGCAAAGGAGACGATTTCGGACTGGGAGGGGATGTCCCAAAGCTTGACGGTGGTGTCGTCGGAGCAAGAAAGGACGTGGGTGGGCGAGAGGGGGGAGAATTTGGTGACATGGACGGGCTGCTTGTGGGAATCAAAGGTGCGGAGGATGGCACGGGAGCTGACGTCGAACACCTGGGGTGGATTAGCGGGGGGAGGGGGGGGAGGGGAACACGGACCTGGACGAGGCCGGTGTCGTCGCCGGCGACGAGGAGTTTTCCGTCGTGGCGGAGGTGGGCGCTGCGCGCGACATCCTTGAACCTGGATATGGTCTTGACGACCTTTTGCGTGCGGGGGGCGTAGATCTGGACGCGGGTGGCCGCGGTGACGGCGTACCGGTGTGGCTTTGCGGGTGCGAAGTGGACGGCGGTGACGGGCGCGTACTCCTTGATGAAGACGGGGCGCTTGAACTGGCGCCAGTAACGCGACTCGGGACTGTGCCGCGTCCCCTGCGGACGGGGCGGTCTCTGCACAACCACCGCCTGGTAGTCCATGCCGCACCCGGGCGGACTCTGCACCGAAAACAGGGAGCGGGCGGACCCCGGGGAGCGCGACCCCGAGGAGAGATAAGATGATCAATCGATATAAAGATTTTCGTGGCTTTCCTTCTCCTCATCCTACACCATGTTGCTCTACGCGGACGTCGTCTCCGGAGACGAGATGTTCTCCGATGCATTCCCTGTGTGCGTTTCCCGCCCTTCAATCCGTACATCCACCTCACCCCCTCCTCAGCAAGCTGATCGACGACATCGTCTACGAAGTCAACTGCCAACTCATCGTCGTCAAGCCGGGCGCAGACGTCGACATTGGTACGTGCCATCCTTCAGATGTATCCCTTCCGCTCACCTTCACACAGGCGCTAATCCCTCCAAGGAGGAGCAAGCCGAGGCCCTCGAGGACGGAGCCACGCAAGTAAACAATGTAGTCCACTCATTCCGCCTTCAGTCAAGCGCGTTCGACAAGAAAAGTTACCTCGCTTACATCAAGGTACGTCTTTCCGTGTCTTTTCCTCCCATCTCCCCATCATCGCTCTCCGACCGTAGGGTTACATGAAATCAGTCAAGAAACACTTGGAGGAGACCAAGCCAGACAGGGTCAAGGCATTTGAAGCCGGTGCCGCTGCATATGTTAAAAAGATAGTCGCCGGCTTTAAAGATTACGAATTTGTGAGTCTCGTCCAGAGTCGTCTCGTCTCCATTCTGAATGACCTTCAGTACGTCGGCGAAAGCATGAACCCTGACGGCATGGTTGCCCTGCTCAACTATCGCGTGAGTTTCTTGTCCTTCGCCCCATTGAGTTGATGTTCATCTTACCATCAGGAGGATGGCGTAACCCGTGAGCTTCTCCTGCCAGACCTCTCCGCTTTTCAGTCTCATCTCCTCTCTAGCATACTTCACTTTCTGGAAGGATGGCCTCAAGGAAGTCAAACTTTAGTATCCCTCCTAGACTTTCATGTTTCGTCCTCAGGCACTATAGGTTCGCAGAACAAAATCATATGAGAACCAAGATAGACAACTATGTTTTGATCTCCTAATCTACCGCTGTCGTCTTACATTATAGTTCGTCGTGCGCATCTTTGGGAGTCTCGAAAACAGTCTGAGCATCCACTGGGGTCTCGGTAACCGTCTTGGGCTTCAGGTCATTCTTCGCGTGCTCTTCCACAAAAGCTATCAGGCTCTCCAACGCACGGTCACCATCAAAGTCGATGAATTCACGTGAACCGGCGGCTTTGAACTTGAGCGTTGGGAAGCCTCCAATACGGAAAGGAACAGATGATGGGAGGTCGTTTTCTTGTGCTTCAAGCTTCGCACTGAGGAAATGTGAGCTTCGAAGTGAAAATGACGGTTTATTCATCTCTTACATGACGACACGATCCTTCACGTGAGCAAAGTGGTCGCCGAGAGAATCCCAGATGGGCTTCAAGCGCTTGCAGTGGCCACACCTTTATGGAACAACGTAAGATGCCATTGTTCACAGAAACAAAGGACGACATACCAAGTAGCGTAGAACTCGATAAACACATCTTTCGAGTCATCGAAGACGACCTCCTCGAATTGCTGACCGACAACGGTAAACACGCTCTCGTTCTGAGTCTCAGGAATTGGCTCGCTCTTCAACTTGGGAAGGAGTTTGCCAGCGACGAAATCGGCAACCAACGCTGAAATTGCCTCGGGCTCAACAGGCTTGTCCTGATCGTAAGGGTACTTGAGCTGTTTCTCGAGGTCTTGGACAACAAAGCTTGGCCACTTGGGCTCGGCGAGGTTCAAAGCCTTGGCGTGGTCACCAAACTTTGACGCATCGATCCAGACAAAGTTAACCTTGCCGCGATACTGAGACGCAACTGGCTTGAGCGACTCGATGGAACTCTGGAAGTTCTCATCGGCTGGGTCAACAAAGAGGTAGGCCAGGGGCTTGGCACTTTCAGCGTAGAGAGCATATGTATCGCCGTTGACTTCGCCAAGAAGGGGAATGGAGAGTTCCTGAATCCACTCTTCGACGTCCTTGACGGTGGCAGACGAGACTGGGTAAGGATATTCCGTCTTGTGCTCATCAAAGTTCCGGTACACAACGATAGCTGGAGCCGTTACGCCCGCTGCAGTAATGGCCTCCGCGTCGGTGGACAGACCGAAAAGATAACTGTCGCGAAGCTTTTGAGCAGTCGCGCTGAATTCCGGTGCAGGTGCATCTGTTTCAGAAGCAAGATAGGCAATTGCGACGATCTTGTCGGCGTTTTGGAAATCGACGAGATTGGCGACAGTGACTTCAGAGATTGCAGGTAACGATTGCCTTGGTACACACGTTAGCCACAGCACGTTTGCGAACACAAAAGGAGGGTACAAACTTGATCATGTAGCTCACGATACCATCCGCCTTACGGGGCCCAGAGTAATCGGTAGGCTCGCCACCACGGAAGACTTTGAGGGTCCTAGGGACGCAAGAAGTGTGAGCACCCAACACACGAAATCACCAACAGAAACACGCACGGGTAGCCCTGTACACCGTGGGCCTGGCAAAGTTCAGCTTCGTCGACACAGTCCACTTTGGCGAGCTTGATGTTGCTCTCTTTCAGAGACGTAGCTGCCTCTTCGTAATGGGGAGCCAATGCTTTGCAGTGTCCACACCTGCGTTTGGTTAGGCCGAGCGACGAAAGAAGGCCGGGTGTCGAACGCACCATGGAGCAAAGAACTCGACCAGAATCAGTGACTCCGGGACGACGGTGGACTCGAAGGTTTCCTGGGTGAGACTCAGGACATCAGAAGGCTTCTCTGCATCCGCGTCTGCAACGACGAGAGATGCAAGAGCGACTGCAGAAGCCGTCGTGACAAACGACGTGAAACGCATCGTTGACTTGGGTAAGGAAAAGAGTGAGTGGAAAGAAAGTCAAGCGATGGCAACACCTTTTATGGACCGAGAAACGCGCATACGTGTCAGGGCAAACAAACGCCGCAATTTGCTTGTCCGGGACTCAGCCCGTCTATGAGGTAAACCGTCGATATTTGACCCCAACCAGACCGTCTATCGAACGGTCTGCCTCACTGGAAATCGAGGCTTGCAGGCACCTTGGCAGGCACCGGCCCAGACTAGCAATCTATGTATTTCCCCTGGTGACAATATTATTACTTGATCATGTTAACTAGGTGGAGATAGATGCATGTATTCATCTCGGACTGCGTCACTTCTGCCCAGCGATCTACAATGTCCGTCCCATCAAATATTCGAGAGATCAAAGTCAGAGCCACGTTGGCGGCCTCCACCGTAGTGTTTTACCTCTGGGGTAAATGTTCGCGGTGGTGGGAAGTCTGACGACGTGGGGAATCTATGAGACCCAGCTAACGGAGGTGGTGAAGGAACTGGAAGGATCGTGCTGTTAGTTGTATGCGTCACAAGAGAAATATGAACGAGCTCACTCTTCCGGGTTGGCGCGGACGGTCTCGCACCATTCACCGGACGGTTCGGCAAGGTTGTAGACGGTCGAGATGGCGCTTCGGACGGCACAGGACTGGAAACGACCCGTGGTCGTTGAGGTGGGGGCATCAAACTCGTTCGGGCAGATGATGGTCTGGGCGGAGGCGGTGCTGCAGAAGACTCAGCCTCCGATATCGCCCTCACATGGGCGGGAAGAGCCGGTGGCCCATCCGTGACAGGCACCTTCCGAGCTGGAGGTGGAGGTGCTGCTCGGGATGGCGAGGAGCCGGCGATAGAGGAGGGTCTGGCAGGTGGAGGAGGAGGGGCTTTGCGAGCCAGAGGAACAGGGTTAGCATTGCTGAAGCGTGCGGGAGGGGGTGGCGCCGTTCTCGTGGCGGGAGACGATGTGCCTGCAGGCGATGCACTGCGTACAGCAACAGACGGTGGGGGGCGAGGAGGGTGCGCTTGTGACAGAGCCGGTGGTGACACCGTCCTGGGCGGGGGCGGGGGCCGACGGGGAGGTGCAGGCGCAGCCGATGGAGGAGAAGGAGTGATACGAGCTGGTGGTGGTGGAGCCCGCGCTGGGAAGGCAGGTGCCCTGGAGGGCAATGCCGGCGCCGCTCTGGCTGGTGGTGCGGATGCAGGGGGCGATGGCTTCGGAGGGGTCGCCCTAAAAGGCGGGGGTGGCGCACTTGGAGCAGGTGAAGAAGCAACGCGGCCTGGCACCGCCGGTGGCTTACCGAACGTCGGGGGTTTGGCTGGGGATTCTGTGAGACCAGATGGGACGACCGGTGATAAGAACAGATTAAACCTAGATTGCCCTGTCCTGCAGGCCTCAACTTGGGCATTCCGCCTGCGAACAGACCTCCCAACTGCGGAGGGCCACCGCCAGATGGGACAACTGGCGCGGACGTCGGGGCTCGTGGACCAGCACCAGCACCAGCGCCGCCAGGCTTGGAGTCGATCGCAGGCGCACTGCGATCGTTTGTTTCTGCCTTTTTCAACCTCTTTCCAGCCTGGATCTGTTTGAGGAGCTCGCTGGACGCCATTTCATCAGAATGAGAGAGGAGAGGACAAGATGACTTGTTATCGGTCGACGCAAAACAGTAATAAATACTAGTGTGCAAGCGATACTCGTAGTATTTACACTGGCATAAGGTTCACCGCAATCCAATTACTTTGGAACGCCTCCAGCTGCAGGAAGAACAACATACTGAAAGTAGGCCAGCCGTCTTGATCAGATCATGGAAGCGGGCGGCTTAGACTGGAAGACCAGTATTCTATGCTGGAACTCGTATGTACACGGCCCTGTTCAAGGCGATTGTGGTATCCGGGATGCTCATTGCGGGGAGGAGACTACGCGAACCTTGTGGTCGTACATACAAGGGCTGCCTTGTCCCGACGTCCTTTGTATCGTCGAAAGCAACCAAGGATGTCGATGGCAGTTAGTGGTCACGTGGAATTCACGTGAATCTGAGCCAAATATGGAGCCAAACAAGCTTTCAGGGTTAACGAGCATGGATTGGCAGAGTTAGCCCTCTTTAGGCTACACCACCTACACCATGGACAACATACCGCAGCTTGGTACAGCTGCGGACTTGGAGCTTCGTGCAGCTCGCATCGCCGACCCTGGCATAGGTGAGCACCTTCTTCCTCTCTATACGCACTTCTGTTCAAGACCACCCTTGCCTAGACCTCAAAACTAAGCACACAGTGGCATGCGAGCTCAGGGAAATGATCGACACAGTGAGGGATACAGATTCTGCACGTGTATTCCCCCAGATGATCCCCGTTCTCCTCGAAATCCTTCGCTCCGGCGAGGCTGCATACCACAAAGACTCGCTCGAATACCAGTTTCGGCGCGTTCTTCTAGAGGTCCTCCATCGTATCCCATATAATGATTCAATTCGACCTCTTGCAATCCCTCTTCTTAGTGGCATGCTTCACACTCTCCGCAATGATAACGAAGAGAATGGTGTTACTTCTTGCAAGATCATCATCGACTTACTTCGCTCCTTCAGAGCCCTCACCGAGGACCTTGTCTCCGAGTTCATGTCTATCCTTCAGGATGTTTTTCGCAACATAAACGGCCTCGTGCAGGAGACACTGACCGAGCACTCTGCTGTTCTGGATCCCAACATCGTCATGCCCAGTATTCGCAGCTTCAAGGTCTTGGCCGAGATGGGCATGGTTGTCGTCACATTTTCTCAAAGTCACCGATCGATGGTGTCCACCTTGATACAAACAACACTCGGTCTTAACTTTGAAGTTCTGGCTCTCGAGTCGCCTGCTCAGCGCAAAGCACGCGAAGATTACGAAGCCATGGGCTTGTATTGGGCCGGCATGGCTCCGACCATGAAGAATCACCAAGCGTATGCCGACTTCATCACTGCCCAAATCAAGGTCAGTACACACAGATTGTTAGGCACACCTCTCATGTCTACCTCAGATGGTCTCGTATGTGGCGTACATAATTCGCGGCTTTGCGGAACAATTCGATTCATTTGGCGAGCGGCTAATTCTCTCCGCACTCCGACTTTTGCAGGATCTTCCTGCTAATGGTATCCAAGCCCGCAAGGTGCGCAAATTGACGTTGAATCGAGATGAAGCCCAAAACAGTACCCCAGGACCTCATGGTCGTCTTGCGACATCTCATAGGCACTCCCCATCGCAAGGCTCTTCTGCCGCAGATTGACAAACTTTTTAATGAAAGGATTCTACTTGGTAGCGGTGTTGGCAGCCAAGAGACCCTTCGGTAGGGGATGGATTTCAGTAGTGTGTATGTCGCTGATACATATCCATAGTCCTTCAGCGTATGCTGCCATTGCTGATCTTGTTCACCATGTTCGCACTGAACTTTCAGCTGATCAACTCGCGCGGGTCTCAAAACTTTATTCCACTCTCATCCATAATCCCTATCTCGGCAACACCCTTCACACACTTTTCGCAAAAATGATGTTCGGTCTCATCGAGAACATCACGACGAAAGACACTCCTCAGGGTGCGGCTCGTATCCTCAGTGCCATGTTCGAGACTTGCGTGGACAGAGTAGATGCGATGACGAGTGTACTTGATGATGCGTTGGAGCGCCTGGAGAGAGCAAAATTTGGGGACGAGCTACCATCTCCAGCTCTGCAAATCGAGAGAGCGCGTCCTGTGGCTGCTGCCGTTTACGCGGTGGAGAAGCCCGAGGAAGTGATACACGGTGGGTGATCGTGTTCCTCAACAAATTAAGCTTATTGTCCTTCAGAGTGCCGATTGCTATTCCGCACGCTTTTACACGGTTTTCGTGTATGCCTTGTTGGCTTGAAGAAATGTGACGGGCCGATTCCTGACGGAACCGTCATATTTCGTCTCTTCACCAGCTGCATCAAATGTATGGCGTTATTCGATGCGGAGCCCAGGGAAGCAACAGAAGTGATGGATTGGTTTAGCTCGGTGCTCCTTGAAGTGAACTTGCACGTCTTTCAAGAGGTATGGACGCACAAGGTCGAATTGTTCTTTCAAGCTGCACAAAAGCGACCCTCTCTCCTCCACATTTGTCAGTTGCTGTTCAATCGAGAGCCCGTCTCCCCAACCCTCGTTGCTATCGTTCTCCGGTTTCTGATTGACCGCCTACCACTGCTCGGCGAATTTGATGATCAGACGGCGGTGGTAACTATCCGACTTTTCAAAATGGCTTTCACCGCCGTCACTCTATTTCCTACCCCAAACGAGCCGATACTAGCTTCGCATCTTGCAAAGCTAATCATGGATTGTTTCCCTCTGGCAGCCAAAGCCACCAAGCCAACCAATTATTTCCACTTGCTCCGAGGCCTTTTTCGCGCCATCGGTGGTGGTGGTGGGCGGTTTGAACTCTTGTATAAAGAGGTCTTACCCCTACTACCTGAGATGCTGGAAAGCTTAAACCGCCAACTGCTTGCATCAGACGGATACAGCAGGGATATGATAGTGGAGCTCTGTCTCACTGTTCCGCTGCGTCTTACTCATCTCCTTCCACACCTCTCGTACCTTATGCATCCGCTTGCACTAGCTTTGCGCGGAACACCGGAGCTCGTGTCACAAGGCTTACGGACGCTCGAACTCTGCATTGACAATCTAACACCGGACTTCCTTGATCCTACACTCAGCACAGTCCTGCGCGAATTGATGGAAGCACTTCACACTCATCTAAAGCCGCTCCCAGCTAACCATCACCACGCTCACACGACAATACGTATCCTCGGAAAATTGGGCGGCCGAAACCGGCGCTTGTTGAGCAAAGAACCATTGCTGGAGTATAAGCCTTTCTCCGAACCTGCGAAGCTTACGCTATCTTTTGGTGGAGCAAATGAGAGGGTGGAGTTGTACACCATGTCGAGTCTCGCAGCCCGTACCATGGCTAAAGCGGGGGCCCCTCATCGGGTGTATGCATACACGTTCCTCGAGTCATGTGTCACCTTCCTTGTGCACGAGGTTCGTCATTGTCTTTCCTGCTGTGCTCGCTTGCAAATTTATACTTCCGACAGAATACTCACAACGAAAACCAAGCCGCCGTTTTTGTTAAATGCCTCGAGGCCATTTTCGATGCCTTCTATATCTCCGAGCTCAAGGAAGAAGCACAGAAGTTCATCCGAGATCTTTCAAAGGCGGTCTTTGCAATGGAGATGCGCAAGAATGCCACCAAGGAAATCGGTCTCAAGAGGTACCCCAGCTCGCTACTTGCGTCTTATCTTGAGGCGATGCCGCGGGTCCTGACACGCGAAAAGCAAGAAGAGGCTCGGCAAGGTCAAGATTTGGTTGCCCTCGTCATCAGCGATCTAGTCGCGATGGGCAGAGGGCAAGCTGCTACTCCCCTCGACATCGTTCCAATGCTCCATCAAATCGCAAGTCGTTTCAGTGCCATTTGTTTGGATGACTCATGGGTGCGGAAGAGTGCAGGATGCTGGGGCATCCGAATTCTAACCACCACTCCAGACTTTGGAGTGAAGTGGATCCAGGATCGCGAGGTAGACTTTGTTCGCACTCTTCTGCATATCTTAAAAGACCTTCCTTACGACCTTCCCCGCGACGTTGGCGATGTGGTCGATGTCCTGAAGAGGGTTCTACGGGTAGGAAGTGCGGGGGTTGAAGCATCCACCGATGGCCCTCTCGCTTCCCGAACTAAGCTGGTCCATCTTATCGGGATCTTCTTCTCGGAACTTTCGAGCCCGAATCCTGTAGTTCGGCATGCAGTGCAAACATGCATCGAGTTACTCGTTGAGCTTACCGGAAAATCTGCTCATGATCTCCTTCTCCCCCACCGGGATCGCATGCTCACCGCGATATTCACGAAGCCACTGCGCGCGCTGTCGTTTCCCATCCAGATTGGCATGATCGACGCTGTGCGATTTTGCATTAGCCTTGATCCACCACTTCCAGAGCTCAACGACGAGCTTCTCAGACTTTTGCACGAGACCCTTGCGTTGGCTGACGCTGACGACCTAAACATTGGACGGGTTAATCTTCGCCAAGGCGCGCTGGAAGTAATCAAACTTCGGGTGGCTTGTATCAAGTTATTGACTGCTTCCATGCCGATGACCGATTTCTTCGCCAAGCAACATCAGACCCGGCAGAGGTAAGGATTCGTTCTTTACGGGCTGGCTTGCTAATCGAGGTGTCCACTCTAGGGTGACGAGCGTATACTTCAAGTCGCTTTACTCGCCCTCGCAAGAAGTCAAGGAAGTAGCACATGAGGGACTTCGGATGGTGCTCACTCATCAGAGTCGGCTTCCAAAAGAGCTTTTGCAGACTGGCTTGCGGCCCATCTTGATGAATCTTGCCGATCCAAAGCGACTTTCGGTTTCGGGGTTGGAGGGTCTGGCACGTCTTTTGGAGTTGCTCATCAATTACTTCAAGGTCGAGATTGGCCATAAACTTCTCGATCACTTTCGCATCGTCGCAGATCCTCAAATGCTCCAAGCTTCATCTCGTCTCCCGCTTCCCGAAAATGAAGGCATCACTAAGCTCGTCCGTTTGGCAAATATTTTCCACCTTCTCCCCTCTGCTGCGAATATTTTTTTGGAGAACCTCGTCAACGCTGTTGTGCAGACGGAAGCACAAATGCAGTTCTCTGGTAGGAGTCCCTTCTCTGAACCTTTGGGGAAGTACCTCGATCGATATTCCGGAGAGGCTCTTGACTTCTTCCTTCGCCATCTGCATCTCCCACGCCATCTGAGAACATTCCGAAACATTCTATTGGCTAAACTTGCCCCCAACGTGGAGAGAGAGTTAGCATCTAGGACGCAAACCCTGGTCACCCACTGTTTCAAGAGCGGCGACCCGGCGTTGTTGTTGCCTGGTTTACACCTCCTGGATGACATCGCAGAGTTGCAGCCAAGTTGGGTATTCGAAAACAGTCACGCAATCGATGCTGTGGTCGAGATATGGAGATCAGAGCCGTTGCAGCTTGAACAAGCGGATACCATGGTCCCAGAAGTTATCCACAGACAAGCCGTCACGTTGTCGATTTTTCAAAAAGTACTCGAGAAAATACCAAGATTCGACCTACTATTCGAGATCGTTGCGATTTACACTCGCAATCAGCCGATGGATCTCACACGGCTGACCCAGTTTCTCTACCGTCACGTCGCTCTGAACGAGGACTTGTTGTATCGCCGGAACGTCCTCGCTCGGTTCCTCATGTGGTTTGAAGACCAGTCTGCATCCTGGGGAACGAAAACTTTCTTCTTGCGATTCATCGTCACACCAACCATTCTTGTTCAGGCAGATAAGCCGAATAAAGATGGCCTGCTCGACGCGGATTTCATAACCGCTGTTCATCGAACCATCTGGCAGCCTATGATTGATGATGCCATGTTTGTAGAGGCCGATGATATGTTCAAGATCGAGCTCTTGCATTTGACCACGGTCCTCGTGCATCGTTTTCCCGGGCTGTTGGAGGACGTCAAGAAGGACATCATCCGTTGCGCTTGGCATTACATTACTTCCGACGATGCAGTCGTCAAACAAACCGCATACCTCCTAGCGGCCCGTTTCTTCGAAGCGTTCGATACCCCGCAGAAGTTCATCCTTCGCGCTTGGACCGGCTTACTTCGTCCTCCGCACACTGAGGGCAAACTGCTCATCAAACAAGCCCTGGATATACTGGCTCCGGTGCTTCCCAGGTCTGGAGTAGACGAGATAGGCTACCCTCAATGGGCAAGGACGACTCGAAGACTTCTCGCGGAAGAGGGCAATGGCTTTCAGCAGATCATTATGATTTATCAGCTCCTAGTTCGGCAGCCACATCTGTTCTATCCGGTTCGGGCTCTGTTCATCCCCCACATGGTAAATTCCTTGAATAAGCTAGGCCTTTCCGGCACCGCGTCGGTAGAGTCCCGCGTCTTGTCCATCGACATCTCGCAGGTCATTTTCGATTGGGAACAAAACCCCCAGGACACCGATACCCAGTCATTTGCCGCCCCGTGGGTTACACCCGTGTCTTTCCGAGAAAGTATCGTGAGCTTTCTTGTTCGCTTGGCGACTGCAACGTTGGAGCCCCCGGCCAGGACTGTGCTCGTTCCCCGAGCGCTGACCTTGTTGCAACAAATGGTTGCCTCATCTGGTTGGTCCGACGTGACAGTGAAATTGAACTATTTTTCGAGGGCACTTGAACAGGTAGGTTTTTTGCCATGACTATATTATCCCCACCCTGACGACTCCTGAAAGATTGATCTAGATTCGGAGCCACTACTCAACCAGGCTCTCAGCGCAGCCAAGGTCTTACAGGTCGTTACTGCCGACAAGGATGACGACTGGTATACCGCAAACGCCACCATCCTACAATCCCTTGTGCGCAAAGGCTTGGTAACAGATGAACAAGGGCTTCATGATGCTCTGCACCCCATTTTCGAGCGCTTGCTACGTCTCTTTCCTCTCCCAGACAAGGACGAAAAGCAAGGCGAGATGTCCGAATTTCACAACTTTGTGTACTCGGCGATTGAAGACGGTCTAGCAAACACGAGCGCGCTGCGTGGCACCCTCCTCATGCTGAAATCAGTTGTGCAAGTCTCCTCTGAGCGCGTACAACCTTTCTCCGCATCCCTCTTGCGACTTTTCACCAAACTTGCCAAGGACCATGTTAACTCGGCACCAACTACGAGTGGGTTTGAGAACGGAGTTCGACTCATCACGTCGATCATCGAGATATGCAAAGCTACCTTGCCGTATCTTGGTGACCAGCGCAAGGCCTTCTTGGGTGCATTCACGGCACTTGCGGAGAAGTCGAAGAGTCCATCGCTCTGTCGGTACATGCTTGACGTTATGCGGGAGTGGGCGTTGGCTAAGAACGAAGCCTACCCTACGATGAAAGACAAGTTGAATGTCCTGCAAAAAATGGCAGGCTTCGAGTCCCGTGGCGATTCACTGTTTCAGGACTATTTGGAGCTGATCTATGACATCTATACCGAACCATCTTTGCGGAGAAGTGACCTGACATCCCGACTGGAGCAATGCTTCTTGCTTGGGAGTCGCGCACGAGACGTAAACCTCAGGGAGCGCTTTATAGACTTGCTGGATGCTAGTATTCCCCGATCTCCTTCGAGTCGCCTCGCCTACATCCTTGCAGTCCAGAACTGGGAGCCCCTCGCGGATCATAACTGGATAGCCGTCGCTTTACACCTTCTTCTTGGCTCTGTAGATGCAGAGATACCCCTCATTCCAGAGAGAAAATTCACCCTCGAGCCCGCTGTGGGATACCTCACGACTCGCCACAAGGCTGTATCAGTTGTGCGCCCAATGCAGCGCCTCGCCTTTCTCGATCCACTCGCTACCCATGACATGTGGATTTCCGCGTTCGCCGCCACCTGGAAGTGTCTTTCCAGGAGGGAACAGGCCGATATGACGCTCCACATGATCAACCTCTTGAGCAAGGACTACCACATCAAACAAGCCGAGATGCGCCCAAACGTGATCCAAACTCTGCTCAGTGGGGTCCTTGCTTGCAATCCCCCTTTGATTTTACCTCCTCACCTCGTGAAGTTCCTATGCAAAACCTATGGCGCATGGCATGTTGGCCTGGAAATCCTCGAACACTCGCTCGATTACGTACGGGACGATGACGCCAGTCTACGTGATACTGTCTTTGATTCCTTGGCCGACCTCTACGCTGAGTTAGCGGAGGAGGATATGTTCTATGGGTTGTGGCGTCGTCGCTGTCTCCACATCGAGACAAACATTGGCCTTGCGTATGAGCAGCACGGGATGTGGGACCAGGCCGAAAGCACGTACGAACTTGCTCAAACTAGGTCAAAATCGGGTGCAATTGCCTTTTCTGAAACGGAATATTTCCTTTGGGAAGATCACTGGATGCTCGCAGCCGAGAAGCTGCAACAGTGGGACACACTCCACGAACTAGCAAGGAGCGAAGGCAACCAGGAGCTTATGCTCGAAAGCGCCTGGAGGATCAAAGACTGGACAGAACACAGGGAGACTCTTGAAGATCAGATCAACCAACTCCCCGATATCGCCACTCCTCGCAGGCGGGTGTTTGAGGCGTTCATTGCCCTCTTGAAGCTTCCAGCTGCCTTGGATAAAAATACGGAGTTCACCAAGATCCTCGAAGATGCGATGCAGCTTTCCCTCCGTAAATGGGTTGGGCTACCTCCTCAGCTTTCGATTGCCCATGTCCCCTTGTTGCAGCACTTCCAGCAGTTTGTGGAGCTTCAAGAAGCTGTTCAAATTTTCGGGTCTCTCTCGACCACGACTGCCCAAAACTTGGAAAAGAAGTCGTCCGACTTGAAGATGGTCCTTCAAGCGTGGAGAGAGCGGCTACCTAACCTTCACGATGACATCAGTATCTGGAGCGACCTGGTGGCATGGCGGCAGAACGTCTTCAACGCGATCAACAAGGCTTACATTCCCCTCATCTCGACTAACAACCAGAACGGCAACGGAACCTCTGCCAATGTCAACACCTCCGGTTACCGAGGCTACCATGAAACTGCCTGGATCATCAACCGTTTTGCTCACGTCGCCAGAAAGCACGACTTGCTGGACGTGTGTTTCAGTTCGTTGAACAAGATATACACACTCCCCAACATTGAAATATCCGAAGCCTTCCTCAAACTCCGGGAGCAAGCGCGCTGCCACTACCAGAAACCAAATGACTTACAAGCCGGTCTAGAGGTGATCAACAACACCAATCTGATGTACTTTTCCAATGCGCAAAAGGCGGAGTTCTTCACGCTGAAGGGAATGTTCCACGCACGGAGTGGACGTACTGAGGATGCGAATCAGGCATTTGGGCAAGCTGTACAGATGGACATGTCGCAAGCGAAAGCATGGGCGGAGTGGGGGCGTTACAATGACCGGATGTTCAAAGACGTTCCCTCCGATATGACGTATGCTGCTAATGCTGTCAGCTGTTACCTCCAAGCTGCGGGGCAGTACAAGAATGGCAAAAGTCGACCACTCCTCACTCGCGTTCTTTGGCTTCTCAGTGTCGACGACGGGAACTTCACGATCTCTCGCGCATTCGATACCTATAAAGGAGAGGCAGCGTTTTGGTATTGGATTTCGCTGATTCCTCAACTTTGTCTGTCCATCAATCAGCGGGAGGTAAAACAGGCCCGCTACATCCTTCTCAACCTGGCCAAGCTATACCCACAAGCAAGTAATGCCAATACCTCTGCACTTTCGTGACTAATTCTTATACAGGCACTATTTTTCCCTCTGCGAACAACCAAAGAGGATATGGCTTTCGTCAAGAAGCAAGCGGCCGCGGCCGCAGCGGCTCGTGCCATGCAGGCGAACCAGGCAGTCGCAGTTAATGGGATAAAACGTGCAGACAGCGATCTATCCATGCAGGACGCGACTGCTGAGGTCGCTGGAGAGATTGTTAAACGGGAGAACCCCACTATCGAGATCAATGGGAGCCAACAGCTGGCTACTGCACTTGCGGATTCTTCTAGCTCCAACTCAGGGCCATCGTTACCTGGCCAGCATTCGGCTACTGAAGTTCAACCCACCTATACTGTCCGCCAGGGATGGGAGCATGTTGATGAGGTCGTACAAATCCTCAAGACCGCTTTCCCGCTCCTTATCCTGAGTATGGAGACTATGGTCGATCAGATACTTCAAAGATTCAAGGCGCCACCCGAAGAAGAGATCTACCGACTGATCAGTATGCTCCTCCAAGATGCCATTCAGGTACGTGGCCCGAACCCTTACTCGTGCATACTGTTCTGATCCTATCTAGAATTATGTCTTGCGCACGAATTCGCCCGAGGACGACGGCCAGCTTGCACCCCACACAATCAACAACTTGACGAAGATGGCGGCCAACTTGTCTGGTCCTGCACGGGTGCGTTGTACCAAGATTTAAATGCATGTTCCCTGACGTGTGTATTCGAGCAGAAGGAATACGAGGAAGATTTCTTGAAGAGCAAGCCAACGCATTACGAATACATCCGTCGACTCCAGCGCTGGCGAGATCGGCAAGAGAAATATCTGGATTCAAGACCTCGCATTCAATCTCTGGATCTTCTAAGTCACTACTTGACTGAGTTCCAATATGGCAAATTCGATGACATTGAGGTTCCTGGACAATATACGGAGGTCAGTGGTTCGCATACACCATGTTCCAGCGAGTGCTCAGCCATCCGTCCAGGACAAGGACAGCAACCAGAACTTTGTTCACATTCAACGATTTGGTCCCAAGTTTGAGAATTGTCGATCTCACGGTTACTGCTGGAAGAGATTCACTATCCATGGTAGTGACCACTCGAGGACGTCGTTTTCTGTACAGCTTCCATCGGGGCGCCATTGCCGTCGCGAAGAGCGGGTGATGCAGGTGCTCCGTATCTTCAATGGGTGTGTTCGCTCTGTGTTATTCTATTGGAACGCTATTCTCAGAAACCTTTTGATAGGGCACTTGCGCGAAAGAAAGAGTCGCGTAAACGCAACCTCAATTTCCATATACCAGCCGCAGTATCCTGCAGTCCCAATCTTCGTTTACTTCAGAATGACTCGTCCTATGTGACACTGGGTGATATTTACGATCGCCACTGCGAAGACATTGGCATTACACGCGAGGATCCTATTCTCGTTTCCGGAGAGAAGGTGAAGAGCATTCTTTTGGACTTTAAACAGGTGAACCAAAGAACTGTATGTATTTATTGAAATCACGCTCCCTTCGGGTTTCTTATTCCTCTTAGCCCGGTAAAGCAGAATACTTCAACTTCCGGAAGGATATTATGGACGAAGTTGTGGCGAAACTCGTTCCGGACGACGTCCTCACCAAGGTTGGTCGTTTGCTGAATATCACCGTTTGGTCAAATCTGATTTTGACCCCTTCCAGTATATGATCAATACTATGAGTGGCCCTGCGGATCTCTGGAAAATGCGCAAACAGTTTGCGCTGCAAACTGCTGCTACAAGCTTCATGACATACGTCTTTTGTCTCACAAGCAGGTCACCGTCTCGATTCCACCTATCTCGTTCGACTGGTAGAATTGCAATGAGCGAGCTGCTTCCCGGTGTCGCTGGTCAAGCCCCCGTCTTCGCTTCAAACGATGCGGTTCCCTTCCGGTTCACGCCAAACATGCAAAGATTCATTGGGCCTCTCTTTACCGAAGGTGTCTTTACATCTGGCATCATGGTCATTGCTCGCTGCCTCACGGAACCCGATGTAAGTGTACGCTGTAAGCTCTGCAGCTTCGGATCGTTGACTGTGATATTCAGTTTGGTTTGGAGCAACAACTTTGCTTGTTCGCTCGCGACGAAGTTATGACTTGGCTGCACGGTAGAGGTCAGCCATGGACGTTTGACCTCTCCTTCCGCACGAACTGCGCGTCCAACATCGACAACGTTGTCAAGCGTGCTGAAGTCATGGCATGCAAGCTCGAGCGCGATCAGGTGAGTGACATCCAACTCGCATAATCCTAGCAGGTGTTAACTGGCAGCAGATTGGTATGGTGTCAACACCGCCGACCGCACCGGTCATACAGACGGTCACCAACCTGATATCGACTGCTACGAATCCGATACAACTCATGAGAATGTCGGAGATTTACCATCCTTGGTTCTGAAAATTTCATGTTTGCTTCGTTTTCTGCTTTTGTAGTATATTTTAGCATCATTGTCACTTGTACATCTATACCGAGCAGCCTGGAGCCGTCTCCAGCTGCCTCGTGCACACAGGAACGAGATTTAGGAACGGGTACTACGTATGAATCCTTCAGTTTGGCGAAAGGTGTTTATATGCTCTTCACTCTCAGCCATCATCTGAAATATCTCGGATCAAAAGGAAGAGCATTGCCAGAGACCATGTGCTTACCTCTTCAGCCATGTGGAATATATCACTCGTCGGACGATTGTACATCATGGCATTCGCAAACATGAGGTAAACGTCCCTCTGAAACTCGAGCGAGTTCGAGATAACTCCATCTTTAACCCTCGCCTTGATAGTCTTGAGGTCCATTGGCCGTTTGATGATGTCGTGATAGTCTGGTGCTTCAGAGTTTTTGATAGGGTTGTGAAAAATATTGCCGTTGCGGTGTTGTGAGATTTGACTGTGAAGCATTCCTATTACGGTTTGGAAACGTTTGTTAGGAACAGATGGTGGCGTTTGGTGGTGGGAGGCGAGTTCGTTCGCCGTACTACGTTGCCGAGAAGCTACAAAACATGAGCGAATGGATGTGACAAAATTGGCGTCACATACTTTGTTCGTCGGCGTCCATTGGTGCAGATTCTTCTCGAGGTCTCTTCTTTTCTCGTGGGCTTTCTTCAAGGTTGTCCGAATCTGAGATCTTGCGTTTGCCTTTCGGAGAGTAGCGAGATCAATAGGTGTCAGAGTATTGTCAGGAAAGATGCATGCCTTCACGTTGCTGTTCCTGTTCGTTGGTTTTGCATTCGGGTTCTTGAAGAACGACAGATTCCTCGACGTCCATCGGGGCAGCGGCTTCGGGTGAGGGTTTGCTTGCTTCGGAGATCTCGACTGTCGCGGGCTCTTCGGGGGCAATCTCAATGATTTCCACGGGTGTGGCGACATCATCTTCTACGACAGGAACTGCGCTCGCGATTTGGTCGTCGACAGGTGTATCAGGTGGCACTTCAACAGGGGGTTGCTCTGTGGCGTCGACGACGACTTCGGTATCGTCTCCCTCAGAAGCCTTTTGCAAGGCTTCTTGGTCGTCGGTGGAAGTAAGGTTATTTGTTGCGCTCTCCTGAGGCTCCTAAAGATAAGACGGCGTCTGAATGTGGACTGGGCATCCACATCACGTTGCAGGCCTACCGGAATCAGTTCCACGGGCGACTGAGCGTCCGCCACGTCGTCGGGTTTTTCGTTGCGATTGCTAGCGAGACTGGCCCTAATTTCCGTAAATTTGTCATCCCAAGCGCCGCTGCGTATTTCGTCGATTTCTGCGACGACGCGCCTGGTGCACAATATATGAATGTATGTATCTCAAATGGAGATGGAGGAGGACTTGCTTGAACTTGACCTCCTCTGCGGCGATCAAGTCGCGTAGGTGAATGAGGCGCGCAGAGTAGTGGCGTTGTGCGAGGGTCAGATTGAGAGGGGCTGATGGCAGAGTCAGAGTGCATGTGAAGGCGGAGACGGGGGGTCTTGCCATGGGGTGTGTTGTTCGCTTCTGAGCTGGCGGACCGGATGAGCAGGACGTGAGGGGGCTTTGCTTCTTACGTACCATTCAAGTGAAGCTTGGTTCATGAGACGGACG
This sequence comes from Boletus patriciae, assembly GCA_038093075.1. NCBI lineage: Eukaryota > Fungi > Basidiomycota > Agaricomycetes > Boletales > Boletaceae > Boletus > Boletus patriciae. Next base: position 32,679 of record JBBPRK010000095.1, read on the forward strand.
TAGATTTGATGGCAGGACTAGATAGTACACTGAGTAAACTACACATGACTATGAACGGGAGGCGACTCAGACTTCGGGGGAAAAGAAAGCTTTTGGACGGGCGAGTGCAGGGTGGTTTGAGAGCACGTTGGATACCGACTGCCAGGCGTCTGCGCCGTGCTCATAGACGGCCTGGGCGAGGATGAGATATTCGATGGTGGAGAGGGACGGGTCCTCGCTGTCTGGCACGTCGCACGCAGCCATCGTCAACGTCGTCGCCGACGACGGGCACGCTAGCTACCGGGTCAGCCCCAAGTGGATCCGGGGTTTTCCGGCGTGGGTTGATTTCTGAGCCGTTAAAGGACACAGTTGGAGTTGGACCGCAGTTACCGTCAGCCCGCCATGTTCCTCTCTGCGTTCACTCCGCTTTTGCTCCTCCCCTTCGCCTCCGCTGGCGTCCACAAGCTTAAGCTACAGAAGCTGCCCTCTGTTACCCCCGGTCACGTACATGAGACAGCCTACCTCGCACACAAGTACGGCTCGGAGGTCCCTTACCAACAGCTCCCCCTGTTCGGCTCTGGCGGTGCTGGCCGCAAGGTGCGACCCAGTTCCAAGGAAGATGACCTTTTCTGGACGCAGGAGGATTTGCTCCACGGTGGCCACGATATTCCTCTCGAGAGTACGCCGCTTTCTCTACATTATCTACCCCATTCACATTCCCTCCAGACTTCATGAACGCACAATACTTCACCGAAATCCAACTCGGTACGCCCCCTCAGTCCTTCAAGGTTATCCTTGACACTGGGTACGCATCTTCCTCATTCCTGCTCTTCCCCGCTTATCTCCCACTTGTAGTTCCAGCAACCTCTGGGTACCCAGCAAGGACTGCAGCTCCATTGCGTGCTTCCTGCATGCAAAGTATTATTCGGACCAATCGTCTTCATACAGGGCCAATGGTTCCGATTTCTCCATTAAATATGGTTCTGGTTCGATGAAGGGATACGTCTCGCAAGACACGCTCAAAATCGGCGACCTCTCCATTCGTAAACAGGATTTCGCCGAGGCCACCAGTGAGCCTGGACTTGCCTTTGCCTTTGGCAAGTGAGTATGTTCTATTTTGTCATGTGACTTCGTTCTGACCATTTCCGAGGTTCGACGGGATTTTGGGTCTCGCATACGACACCATCTCGGTGAACGGAATAGTCCCACCGTTCTACAACATGCTCGACCAGGGTCTTCTCGACGAGCCTGTATTCACTTTCTCCCTCGGTTCCTCAGATGGAGATGGTGGCGTGGCCGTATTTGGTGGAATCGACCATTCACACTACACTGGCAAGATCACTTATGCTCCTGTTCGCCGCGAGGCCTACTGGGAGGTCGAGCTTGAGCGGGTGGCCTTTGGGGATGAAATCCTTGAACTCGAAAACACTGGTGCCGCTATTGATACGGGTAAGCTAGGGCATGGTCTTGTTTTGGAGAGGATGCTCAACCACTTAGGTACCTCCTTGATTGCTGTCCCCACTGATGTGGCGGAGATGTTGAACACGCAAATTGGTGCCAAGCGCTCTTGGACTGGCCAATATACAGTCGAGTGTTCCACGGTGCCCTCGCTGCCGGACTTGACGTTCTACTTCGATGGAAAGCCATACCCCCTGGGGAGCAGTGACTATATCCTCGACATCGGAGGGACATGCATTTCTGCTTTCACTGGCTTGGACATCAACGTGCCGGGTGGCTCTCTGTGGATCATTGGTAAATTTCTGATACCATTGCGCGAAAACGCATACTGACTTTCTTCCAGGTGACGCCTTTCTCAGGCGCTACTTCACGGTGTATGACCTGAAGAGAAATGCCGTCGGTTTCGCCACCGCTGCATGAGAGTTGTTCTGCACTGTATTGTCATGTAGATTCCCTACTTCTTGAGTAGCATTGCGATGTGCTTTGATCTATTGGAGTACACCTACACCTTACCGCTGTCTTGTCATGGACTTGTACATAATTTAGGATTACCGACCTCTGTTGAGTTGGTGTTCCCTATCTCGGATTGACAAGTTCTGGAATGACATCAGATACCAAGCAGTTGGTGATCTCCCGTGCCCTGCGCGTTAGATTGCGTTCTCTGTCGACCACAACCAATACTTGTATCACCTCCATTTCAATAACTAGTGTCCTTAGGAGAGTTGACAATGGATGCGGACGCACTCCCCTTGGTCCTGTATCGGTCAACTTTGCCTAGTTCTCCCCATGAAATAGTCGCTTCCACAGCGAGATCACAGGTCTGGAGGCGACAAATGGCCAGCAATGTGTGGGCTCGACGTCTCGATAGAGTGAACGTCCTCGGCAGTGACCTCTATCCCAGTGGGCATACCGGGTGAGCATGCATGTTGTTCTCAGGCTCGTAGGCTTTCAATGACCCCTGGTCCCACCTTCCTCCCCCACCAAAAAGATGCGTGAACGCTCTGAGCTGGTCACCGGACGGCGAGCTTCTCATCAGCAGTGGGGATGACCAACAGTCAGTCGCCAAACCTTATAATCACTGTCCATTCGCTCATGACACCCCATGTATCAGGCTGCGGGTGTGGCGAATGGATCCTTCGTTAGACTCTCAGAACGAATATCCTTTCGCTTGCCAGACTGTGATAGACACAGGCCACAGCGCGAATGTATTCAATGCACATATGCTACCCTCATCCACAAGGATGTGAATATCCGTGCATGATTCCAGTTACTGTGCTCATTCATTCCTTAGTGCAACTGTAGCAGGTGACAGACAAGTTCGCGTGTTTGACGTTGGCGAGTCAGTTGGCCGTGCTCCCTCAGGCAATGAAACGAGCTACTCCACCAGACAAGCCTGTATTCGTGTTCTGCGTTGTCATTCCAGGAGGACCAAACGCATCATCACAGAAGACAGCCCCGATTTCTTCCTGACGGTAGCCGAAGTCGGTACCTATGTCTACCCGATTTCATCCACCCACTAAGCCACGTTTCTTAGGATGGGGAAGTGCGTCAACATGACCTTCGAACGCCGCACTCATGCGGAAGGGGTGGTTGCCCTGCACCCCTGGTTGTACTACCACACGAACTTTCGACGATTGCACTCTCCCCACTGACCCCTTATCAGTTTGTGGTAGGCGGCGAATCGCCTTTCGTGAGTGTTGTAACAGTGCCGCAAAACAACGTGCCTGACGTACATGTTCTCGAGGCCCACCTCTTTGATCGACGTCAGATAGGTCGCCATCTACAAGAGGAATGGGGAATGTCACCCACTGTCAATGAGGTGACTACATGTGTTCGTCGTTTCTCTAGACATTCTCGAGCGCCAGGAGAAGCGAAGGGATACGAACATATCACTGGCGCGCGAATGTCGGCTTGGAATGGACATGAAGTACGTTTGTCGATAACAGAAACGATCGGCTCTAGTTTGTGCTGACGGCGCATCTCGGTAGCTTCTTTTGTGTGAGTGCTTCGCATGATCAACTGCTGTCGTCATGAAACACCTTCCCCAGCATTCAATTCGGATGCAGTGTATTTGTACTCCACGCGAGATGAGCCAGGCGCAAGTCCGACAGACAGGAAATCGTGCATTCTGGCGCCAAATTCGGGCGGGGGGAAACAAAACGTCGCCGAATTGCCTCGGAAGATGCACAACGATAGCAGAGACAGTGAAGAAGCGCAGGGGATTCTCGAAAATCTTGAGGAAGACGAAGATGCGGACATGGATATTGACGATTTGCTCGATGACAGTGAGGGTAACGACGAGGTGCTGGCAGATGAGCCTGAGAGCGATGACGATGGGAGAAGTGGGTCGAATACTGACATGCACCCTGGTGCTCCCGTGATCTATCCACGCATGCGTTTCTCTGGACATTGCAATGTCGAGACGGTCAAAGACGGTGAGTGTTGGCGGAAAGCTATGCGCAGCGGTGATTGACGGTCCATCTACAGTGAGCTATTTGGGCCCTTACGACGAATACGTCGCCTCTGGCTCGGATGACGGCAACTTTTTTATATGGAAGAAATCGTCTGGCGAACTGGTCGACGTTTTGGAAGGAGATGACAGCATTGTGAACGTCATCGAAGGACATCCTACTCTTCCGCTCGTAGCCGTCAGCGGTATCGATACAACGATCAAGGTAATGTCCATTCAGATCTGCCTCGACTACCCTATTGAAAGTGTTATCGCAGTTGTTTGCCCCTGCTCGCGGGCCAGCGACGCATTCCAAATACCGAGATGCCACCTCGATCATCAAGCGGAATGTTCGTGCTTCGAGAAGAGGCATCAACCACTCGGCCAATCTGCAACTTGCCCGTCTCATAATGCACCATCATGATCGTGCATTGGAGGTGATGCAAGGTACTGAGGATGGGGCCGCAGCTGATCCCGAGGATCGACTCGCGCAATGTATAAACCAATGAAGCTGGGAGTAATAGTAGGTATGCTAGTGTATTCTTTCGGATGTGCGATATGTAGTAGTAGGACAGTAGGATCCCTCGCGGCGACAAACCCGCATGTGTCACGGCTTACTGATTGCACTCACCATCAAGCTCAAGTCACGTATTCCGGATGGGCCAGCAGCTGGGAATTTCTTATGATAAATGTTACGGGCTCACTCTTCCTCAACCGACTACCACCATTTGGACACAGTTAGTTCATGTCTCCGGGCTGGGCATTTTCCGCCTCGCTAGGTCCGGGTTTGATGTTGTGAAGCATCCGAGTGTGTTTTGGCGTTTGTCCACTCTTTGACACCCGCCACCACGTGAAAGGTCACTGGCCTCCACACCGCGGCATACAACCAAGACCAGGGTAACGCTGCTCGCGACCGTTAGAAAGGTTGAAGAATCTGAGTGCTGGTATGCTTGCAAATCTTTGCTGAAGTTCGCTTTTCGTTGTTATGTAAGTCCTGTCGTGTTTCGTGGTTCTGGAAAACCAAGGGCGTTGCTGATCATCTCCTCCATTTCGTGCTCTTCCTCACCTGCATCTTTCCCTCTCAGCCGTTCTCTCGTCGAAAGTGTCTGTGATTTGAGCGTTTGTTTGCTGTTTGCCACAGAAGTGCACCATCTCTGTCCTTGACCACGAAGTGGGATCCTTTTTGTCTTGGTCAACACTTTTTTTGCTTCACACTTCGTCTCACACCCTTCCCCACCCAAGTCCACTACATCTACCTGCTTATGCACTCCTCACAAAACAGATCCAAGCGTAAGCGTGGTAAAAATGTCAGCAACGACGACGACACCGCGTTGGCTCAAATGGCAGTCTCACGAGCAGATGATGCACAGACAGACGCTTACGGGCGTTCGCGACCTCAATCATACCAACAGCATACGGACACATACATTCCGTCGTCATCTAGGCCGACACCCACTTACACCATGAACAGAGACGGCCCTTCAACTCATGCTGACTCACAAGACCATTTTCACCCGCACACGTCCGACGGTCACTATCGGAGTGGCAGAGATAGCTATGATGTTGCTGATTCAAGGGATGGTGACCAACGGAGGACTCGAATTTTTCATGAAAGCGACTTTCAGGGCGGTGGTAGGGAACGGACGTCGAGGGATTTCGTCCAGGATTACTCGGCTGGACACCGCAACGAGTCGCAGGGTCGGGGCTCGTCGGACAACCATGATGATGGTCCTCAGCGGAGTTCTCCGTCTTCGGAATGGCGAAGAGGGGAGACTCGTTCCCAAGGGAATCGTCGGTGGCAAACTGACAATGGTTGGGAAACGCGGAAACGCGACCGACACCAGAACCGACGGCCTCCAGACAACCAAGATGACGACCAGTTCTCAAAGGAGGATCGATCTTGGGAACCTGGGCCTGGTTGGCATCCTCGTGGGGATCAAGCCTACCGCAGCCAACGCGGCCGTGGTGGACCGGGAAAAACGAAAGGAAAGAAGAATAATCAGAACCGACAACAACGACAGCGAGGCGACAAGGACCGAGAGCATGACCGGCGGTGGGATCGCGACCGGCGCAACGATAATGACACTTTGAATAAGTAAGCCCAACCATTTCGCTCTTCCTGCCCTATTCTCAGAGTTTCTTCTTCAGCTGGCGAAGAAGGGAGTTTCACCCTCTGCCTGCCAAGCCAGTCCGCAGTCCTATCAAGCGGCACTCTTCCGCTTCCCGATCACGCTCACGGACCCCCGACTCTATCTATACTCGACATTCATCTAGGGGTCGCTCGCGGTCGAGGTCTTTCTCACCGCAGCAAGACGTCCGTCATTCTAGCCCTGTACAACCTCGTAGCCGTTCTCCGTCAGGAAGAGTGGATAGGTCAAGATCTCCAGTGTTATCCCATCGAAGCTACCCGACTCGAGCACCCCCGCGTGGGAGGAGTATGTCTTCTGTATCTTCGGGAAGCTGGAGCCGGAGCCGGAGCTCGAGTCCATGTCTTGAGGACCGGCCAAGGGCGAAACACCGACTACCACCCGCAACGTCCATCAGAGATGTTTCCCTTTCTATATCCAAGACCACCCTCCAACAACGCCCAAATTTGATTGTCAACCAAGAATCCGAGTCTACAAGACATGAGAAGGCTAGTGCTAATGGAAATTACATTGTATGTTCCTTTATCTGTTTGTACCAAGTTTTGAATTCACATTTGAGCAGGCTGCCCCTTCCGCTTCGCCTGCATCAGGACGTCGATCTACCGAGCGCATGCCTCCTCCCGTTATACCTCTCACCACAGATTCCCGCCCACAAGAGATAATTCTAATGCCATCAACGACGCAGAAACGACGTGACGCAGAATCTCCCACTAGAACAAAATTCATGAAACCTGCAGGCTTCAAACCCATTGGGCTTGCTAGCTCATCAGTGAAGATGTTCTTCCCACGGGACGACCAAGAGCATCATGGAACTACAGTCAAACGCCATGATCTTCCTGTACGACCCGAGATCCCAACCAAGCGCATACACGAAGACGTCGGGACTGATCAGGACGAATATTCCCAGCAGGCCAGTGGAAAACCTCATTCCCAGCCTATACTTCCACTGCCGCAAGAAGCCATCCCGGTCATTCCTGAACTCCGACCCCCCTCACCGACCATCCTTGATGTCTCGAAAGTGTCAGTGTCTCCGAAAGCTAATGGCGACCTTGTTACCCCTGCACAACAAACCCGTCCATCCGAGCCGGATGTTGACGCGGTTACGCGACCGTCGTCCCCGAGTATGACTTCTCGGAAGGAACTATATGCTATCGTGAGCCAGGTTGGCGAGGGAACCTTTGGGAAGGTTTACAAAGCTCGGAACACGATCACCAATGTCCATGTTGCGCTGAAAAGGATACGGATGGAGGCGGAGAGAGACGGCTTCCCTGTTACTGCCATGCGGGAAATCAAACTTCTCCAATCGCTGAAGCATCAGAATATAGTGCGCCTCTACGAAATGATGGTATCCAACGGTAGGATTGTTTATCGACGATTGCCACCTCACTCACGTATACGCAGGCTCGGTGTTCATGGTGTTCGAGTATATGGACCACGATCTCACGGGTGTCCTTTCCCAAACGCAATTCTCATTCTCTGAAGCAAATCTGAAGTCTCTTTGCAGCCAGATGCTCGCCGGCCTTGCATACTTGCACCACAAGGGGGTGATACACAGGGACGTAAAAGGATCTAACATTCTGATCAACAATAGGGGTGAACTCAAACTTGCCGACTTTGGGCTTGCTCGGTTCTATCAGAAGCGGCGGCGTATAGACTACACCAACCGGGTGATTACCCTATGGTACAGGCCGCCTGAGCTTCTTTTTGGTGCGACAGTGTATGGGCCAGAAGTGGATATGTGGAGCGCTGGGTAAGTTGTGATTACTGGCTACTCAAAAGAGTATGGGCCCTTACTCGTTGCACCTTTCCAGTTGCATTATGCTCGAGCTATTTACCAAGAAACCGATATTCCAGGGAAACGATGAGATCCACCAGCTCGATGTCATCTATCGTATCTTTGGCACGCCAACTCCAGAGCGATGGCCTGGTATCACCGGGCTGCCTTGGTATGAATTAGTGAAACCAAAGGAAGTGCTACAGGACCATTTCAGGGAGCTTTTCCAAAAGTAAGTCATGTACATTTTAGTCTTTTAAAGCTTACACTGCCTTTAGGTGGCTATCCCCTGCGGCTCTTGATCTGGCGGAACAGTTGTTGACGTACGATCCCTCAAAACGGGTCGCTGCAGCGCAGGCACTTGAAGCACCATACTTCAAGGACGAGTTACCACCGCCTGAGCTCCCAGTCGGGTGTGTACTCCTCATTTAAACTGCTTACAGCTGTTGACATCTTGTCCTAGTTTGTCGTCGCTCGAGGGCGAGTGGCATGAGTTGGAAACTAAACGAGAGCGCGCCAAGAAACGGCGTAAATTGGAAAGTAGCGTGCAACCACATCCTGTCTAATAACAACCTTGGTGCTTGGAATGTATGTATCACCAGGGTGGTGGTCATGAGATGATGGCTTTCATGCCGGTGCTCGGATAAGACCTTGGATTGCAAGGTGTTGCACGATTGACTCGACCTGTCGTAGGGTCAGCATCTATGTGGGAACGAGGAAAGATGTAGAGAACAGTACATTTGCTGCTGTAGTTCGTAT
>JBBPRK010000096.1:0-41066 GCA_038093075.1 Boletus patriciae
GCCCCGCGCGTCGCCGTCTGGGGGAGGGTGCGCCCGGGGCCGGGGCGGGGAGGGAGGACTGACCGCCGAGGAGGGCAAACGGGTTTCGAGTTGCCACCGACATGGTGGAGCGCAGACCAGAGCCGTGTCGATTAGCCACAGCTCCCGGGGTCCCATTCAGCCACTGTACAGTTCTTCCCACAAAAGCGCCCCGCTGGCACCCCGCCCCCCATGCACAGGTCAGTCACTCTCCCCCACCCCGTCCCCGTCCCCTGCTCACCGTCCGTCCCACAGCCTGCAAAAGCATCTCGACGAGGACCAGTCCCCCCTCGTGGCCGGGGCAGGTCGAGGACATTGAGACCGTTGATTGGCTGGAGAGGGATTGATGGGACTTGGGTGCGGTGTGTTCGTGGATGGCCCTTTGGAGGTCTTTCGTATGGATCCAGCGCAATGTCTCGTTGTACACCCGTCGCTGTAGTTGAACTGTGTGAATCCACTCTCTCTTCTCTCCCATCATGTCGCCCCGGCGCATGGACATCTCGTCCCTCCTCCGCGACCCGTCCCCGCCCCCGCGGCCCCGCACCATCGACGCCCTCCTCCACCACCCCCAGCCGGCCGACCACCCCCCCGCCTCCCTCCTCTCCCTCCTCAACCCCGACTCCCACTACACCCCGCGCCCCCCCTTCCTGGGCCTCGACGCACTCGTCCACGTCGCTGCCGAAGAACGCCAGAGGATCGATGCCACCCACCACCATGACCAGCCCAGGCACTACCCTCCTCCCTTCCAAGACAGACCCCACAAGCGTCCCTGTCCCCCACGCTCCCCATCTCCGGAACCCGCCTTCCCTCTCCCGGCGTCTCCAAGCACCCGTCTCCACCCATCGGCTAGCCCAACCAACAACTATCCCACCCTGCGACGGCAACCCATCCCTTACATGGAACCCACCCGCTCCACACTGGCCGGCCCTGCCATGCCATCCCTCTCCCTCCAACACACTTCCCCATTCTTGCACTCCCTCCATCAACTGCCCCCCCATCCGTCCCCTCGCAACAATTCTCCTCTCCGCCATTCCCCCCAACACCTCCGTTCCCAACACCATTCTTCTCCAATCCAAACACCCTCAGAACCCGATGCCATGTCCCCGCGATACGGCTATGGTCCTAGGATGGCAGGCGGTATCCAAGTACTTTCCAATGACCCGCCTTCCATGAGGCCCGATTTCTCAACCTACCAAAGCCCGGGACGTGACGACCATGCAAAACTTTCTCCTCTCTCTGCGCGCGCCTTTTCTCTGGACGATGATAGACATCACGTAAAGGCGACCTCCCTCCAGGTAGAAGAGTCTGGGTTGCCTCGAGAGCGAGTACGATCACGTCCTCCCCCTTTGCCATCACTCGACGCCACGACGGACATCGCCAAAAGTATGGGCATGCCTGCCAGGGAGGCCGACTTTCCTCCCCAACCTTTCCTTGAGCGCCATCCAATCCGCGTTTGGGAGGAGCAACCGACAGCTCGTGAGCCATCTCGACGCGTCGAGCCAGCACGCATGGCAGGCATCGTCTCTGGCCTCGCGGAGCGGCCTGCGTGGTCGGGAGCACGCGAAAGCGGGCATGGTGAGCGACCAGCCAAGGAAGCGGCATTGCGCCAGGATGTCGCGGAAAATGGTGTGGTGCCCTCCATTTTATCTTTTGTTCGCGCTGTCTCACCACCAGTTCACTAGTGCCTACGCCTCCATTACCCACTTGCAAGGAGCCGCCGCCGCCTCATGACCCAACACCGGAGCCTTTGGCGTCTCGCCCGCAAACACCTGTCAAAGAAACATGCCTCGATCCCCAACCATTATCAGCGACTCCAATGCAGCCTCGGTCACCCATACAGTCTGAGCCACAAGCACACCTTCCGCAAACCCCGCTTCTGAATTCCTCCACCCCATGTGCGCCAACTTCTCCTGTCCTAGATCTCCACCTCAAGAATTTTGAGACCCAATCTGAGCTTCGGCCTGAACGCTCCGAGACGCAGGCAGACGCGGACACCAGCGTCCCGCCCGCGTCTTCTGATCCGATCGTTCCCGAGCCAGTATTAGGCAAAGCTGAGCTGATCCCGGAGGCCGTGGACGTGGATCCCAGCCTCGTGGATAATCCACCCCCCCGCCAGCCGTCTCCAGAACTTGTACAACCTATGCTGGCCTCGGAGCCAGGGACATTTGAAATGTCGACTCATTCAACGGATGTCGACGTTTCGCAAAGCACAAGTAGGAGTCCCTCGCAACAGCCCCTCCCACTCGAGCATGATCCACCTCCTGAGGACATACTGATCTCCCCGCCCGCCGAGCCAGAACCACCATCTCGCCGATCTCCCGAACCAGAGTATACCACTGAACGAGAACCATCAGTTTCAGAGCAAGCCATGATGGATGTAGACGAAGAACTTTTGAGCCTTGTCGAAGACCGTCCTGTTCGTGCCGTACCTACGATGCCAAAGGCGCAAATCGATCTACCGATCATGGTAGGTCAGGCTACCGGCGCGAGTGCCGAACAGGGCTCAAGCGAAGCCTTTGATGGTCCATCATCATTACTGCCGTCTTCCCAGCCCGTCCTCAAGGGTCCTTCTCTTACGACAGACGAGGAGAAAGATCACGTATCCATGCCCCCTCCAGCAGCACGTAGTAAGAAAGCTGAAAAGGATAAGACCACTCCGGCCGCTGGTACAGCAACAGGAAGCAGAAAGAAAAAGGATGGAACCTCAAAAGTACGTATATCGCATTTCATCATGTGATTGACTAGTCCTGAAGTCGCTCTCGCCGTTCAGCCCGCCGCTAAACCGAAACAGCCTCCCAAACCACGAGCCAAACCCGTTCCCAAACCCAGAGCTAAACCCAATGCGGTGGATACCTCTTTGAAAGTTGGTGTTCCCAAAAGTGCAGTAAACGTCGATGCCCGGTCGCGTTCTACCTCTGTCATCCCAAGCATTGTGGATGATGTCGTCCCAGAACCTGAGGCAGACGAGAGCGAGAAAGAGGATGACAAACTCTACTGCGTTTGCAAGACACGGTATGACGAAGACCGAATGATGATTGCGTGTGATCGGTGAGTATCAGAAATGGATCCTAAAGGTTCGTATGCAACTGAAGTAATGGCTCTTAGTTGTGACGAATGGTTCCACACACTGTGCGTCAATATGCCAGACCTAGAAATTGATCTTGTTGATCAATTCATATGTCCCCCGTGCATTCAAAGTAGGTGTCGCCAATATTGTATGCTCTCAGTAATCAGTTGAGCTTGTCCGTATCACCTCAGAACATCCACATCTACGGACGACGTGGAAACGGCGGTGTCTCTTTGGACTCCAACACGAGATTCCTTCATTACCCGAAGCATGTCACAAGCCGTCGCGTGGCGTTTTCTCAAAATATTGCTCTGACGACTGCGGCATGAAGTCCATGCGGACACGCATCGCACGATGGGAGGAATCGGGTGGCGGGCGCGATCTGTTATGGGAGAGTGTCAAGAACGCCCCGAAACGAGAGGGTGTAGTAGTCTGCGCCGTGACGAACGGTCCTAGAATGATGGATGTTGACAATTCGGAGCTCAAACCTCTCAACTCTGCAGCGAAGCGAAGAGCGGAACGCGACGTCACTCGCCTAAACACACGTCTCGGGGAGGTGGTCAAGGAGCGCGAGCTGATGAAACGTGCATTGGACATGGTGATTTGGCGCGAGAAAGTGGTGGAACTCGCCTCTGAGAGAGCAGGAAAGGTGGACGAATGTGGATGGGATCAGAGACTCTGCTTTGGTGAGGAGGAATGGGCAGACTTTGGTCCGGAGGTGTTGGAGAGCTATGAGGAGGAGCGAGTCAAGGTGGAGTCGGGGGACGATGCCATGCTGCTCGATACCGCCTCCGGAGAGTGGTGGTGTACTGGCAAGAAAAAGTGCGAGCGTCATGCAGGGTAAGCTCCCCGCCGTATGTTCCTTGTTCGCCTGTTTGACAGTTTTCAAGTTGGCAGAAGCTTCGTGCTGCAGAAGTCTCGTTTGACAAAGAGACGAAAGAAGGAATTTTGCTCAAACATACCACGCGCGAGCGCGAGATACGCAAATGCATTGAAGATATACTCTATCCACAGCCAACCGACACTTTACAAGCTCCAGAAGTTCAGCTTAATGGGTCCGAGAAACCTCGTTCCATTGGCCATGTTTCAGAAAGAGGGAAAAAAAGGTCATCGTAACTGCGTGTAATGTTCTGTACCCTATTGTTCTCGCCGGACGATCCGCAGTGATGTTGTAGCCATACGTTAATTTTCTTTGCCTATAGAACACACATGATTAATGTACTAGCCGTGTTCCGATCAATACCCGTCTCCCTCGCCTCCCTCTTTACAGAACCCTTTCTGCTCATACAAAACCTTTGCCTTGAAATCCTCGCGAGTTTTCTTGTTGGCAATGTCGTTTTTGTGATACGGGTCCAGAAACTGATAATCGACTTGTCGTAATGGGACATCGTCCTCTTGGTCAAGGTCCTAGGTGGACCAAGTAATCAGTGAAACCGTGCGAGAACATGCGTACTGGTAGGCGTACGATTTCGCCCAACAGTACCACATTCTCCCCTCGAATAAGGAAGAGGCCATGCCAGTGCTCCGCAAATGCGTTACCGTGGTATATCCGTTCGACGGTATCTTCAAGTACAAGGTTTGCTGTGTCAAAACGCTTAGAATCTGCAATTAAACTTGACGTGTGTCGCCGACCCACCAAATTGATCGTAAGAGCGCAATACACCATGCAACTTTCGACCGTCTCGGAGGACCACCAGCATCTTTCCTAAGCCGGCGTGTCATGAAGAGGGCAAAGTGATTATGGAGATGGCTCAGGGTGTTGGCTGGCGTGGAGTTGACTCGGCAGACGTACTGTCCACACAATCTACCAGGGATCCCGATGTTGTGAATGGGATGAGTGAATCCATGAATTGTGCTGCTCCCAGGCAGCCAATAAGTAGAGAAAAAAGACAAAAGGAACGGCCAGGAATTAAGTATTTGGATGGTGTTGATTGGTGTGCTCAAGTTCAAGTCCAATTTAAAGATGAGCGTCTCTGGGGGTGTTCTCGAAGGGAATGCGGCATTAAGAGGTCGTCTGAATTCTCGCCACCAAGCTGATATGGCCGAGTCGTTAAGGCGAGTGATTTGAATTCACATCATCACTTGGGCATTGCCCGCGTAGGTTCAAATCCTGCTGTCAGCGAAATTTTTCGGTACCATCGAAATGTTGCTTTTTTTGCGTCGGCGTGTCTGGACTCTGAATCTTTTGCGGGCACCGGACTGTGAAGCCGCTGACCCGATATCCATCTCACTCTTTCGGGATCATCCATGATAGAGACAATTTATATCGCCAGGCATGGTAAGTCCCCCATCGCCCAGACCGCCTTGTGAACTTGCAAATACCTTGCAGGCTTTAGAGCTAACTGGTTGACCTCAAATTGGTCAGTAGAGGGTTGTGGTATCACAACCGACATGTCACATAACTTGAACCACGGTATAGGACGAGCCCGACAGGTCTCGCCAGAGATTACCCTCTGGCTGCATACGGAGAAGTAAGTGGGCCGATTCTCTGCGCCGTCAATCCTACATGTCGCATCGCAGGCTCAAGCTGCAGAGTTGGCATCGTACCTAGAGTCTCTGCCAAAGGACAAACAGCCAACTGCGATTTTCAGTTCTCCGTACTGTAAGCGGCCACCTTTTTATCATCTGGTCTGTGAACGACCGTGCCGTGTATGTGTAGATCGCTGCCTTCAAACTTCCAAACCCGTCGCAGAACGCTTGTCTCTGCCGATCTATATCGAGCACGGTCTGACCACCCTCGTGTGATGCATTCCGACCATTGACAGACATACGCAGGATTATCGGAATGGTATTCCCCTGCTGCACCAGGCACAGGCTTGTTTCCTCGACCCAAGAATGCCATTGAATTGCGGGCCATGTTACCCGAGATCAGTCCATCCTGGAACACGGTGGAGATCGATCCTTGCTGGAGCTCTCTCTGGCTCCCCCCTCGCAAGGGCGAAGACCTAGAAGGCATCCACGCCCGTATGTCCGACTTTCTCAGACGTTTCCTCCACCAGATCGACACGCGATCGGACATGTGTCATCACAAGAACGTCCTGCTCCTCTCGCACGCAGCACCGATCATCGCCATGTGCCGCCATCTTCTTGCACAGCCAGAGTTGCCGCTTAGAGTCGGCTGCTGTACGGTGTCTCAGTTTTCTCGCAGGCATGACGCTATCAGTGGGCAAGAGGTTTCTCGATGGGAAGCGGGATTACTGGCCTCCTCTGCTTATTTGACCGATCAAGCGTCCTTGAGGGACTGGGGATTCGAGGACATTGTGACTGACGTTACTGGCAAGGTGTGTCCTCATTCAGGATCCTGAAAAAGGCTTCACAACGTCTGCGGACAGGTCGTCCATGACGTTGGAGTACCAGGCACAGAGGGAGAGGAGGACGACACATTTGGGCCCACACCAGCATGCCATAAGTTGTGAGGTTTCATACATACCCCATTAGATGTGAGTATCATACGGAAGAAGCCCAGTCGTCGCCTTCTATCGAAATATGATTACATTCCAGTGACTGCTCAAGTACATTCGAAATCTCTACGGGAACGAGATGTATGCGCTCGCGTAGCTCACACTGGAGCCTGTAACGCTGGTACATTTGCTGCTCTGTTCGTAGCGTACAAACTGCAGTTTCGCTTTCTTACCCTCCTTCTCGATCTCGGAAAGCATACCGAGAAGCACACCGATTGGTTTCCTCCCACAGATGGTGTTGCCTGTCCGGTCTAGATACTCCAAGAATTCCATGTGCGAGTCCGCCGCAGGAGAGTCCCCCTCGGATAATGGCGATAGGGTCAGGATGTCCAAGGCTTCCTGATCTAGATCGCGTATCGAATCGTAAATTGGTCTCTGGGATAAATTCTGGTGAGCGCCGTGGCTCTTGAGGTAAGTGCCAGGTACGTCGTTGGGAAGTGGCTCCGGATAGTAGAAGGTGTATCCGTACGATCTACCCCTATGGATAATCAACGAGGAAACTCGCTGCATTCAGAGCAACTCACCAGTGACAGAAATCGCTCGAAATCACGAAGAAGTTTTCCGGGTCAGAAAAATAAGGTGCGAGGATACCTCCATAAGCTTTCTGCTGAGAATGGTTAATGGAACCAACAAGAATTGGCACCACAGTAATATTGGAGCTGGCACGACACGAGTTAGTGGGCTAATGATCCGGGCGGATGACTGACTCTTCAAATATCTGATACACGTATGGGAGATGCATCTCGATGCTATGCTCGTCCCTGTCCGTGCCAATCGACATGGTTCCGAATTTGCCCGTGCTCTTCAGGTCCCCTATAACTGGGGAGGTGATCACGATCTGCTCTATTCGGTGGAATCCCCTCTCAGCGACTTACCCTCCTTGTCAAGACGTAGGTTTCCCAAGGGCGTGGCATAATGATCGCAGCCAGAAAGATCACAACGGTTCAGATGGACATGATGTGCAGGGCCAAGTATGAAGACCCGCTTTCTTCAGTGATACGAATGAGATCGGTGTCATCCAAGTTTGAGGGGACTCACATTCCTTTGGGGTCTATAGACCTATATGCCCAGGCGGCAGCGCGCCCTGACCACATGTAGCCGGCGTGTCTGGAGATCGTGTAGTCAGATGCCAGGGGGGTGAATAAGAGAGTAGTGCAAACGAACGGAGCGATGATCGCTCTGCACCCCGCGATGGGAGGTGTGAAATCTTGTTCATCAGAGGATTGCACGGCTGCTAGCCATCCACCCAACTGCTCGCCTAACACCTGCGCTGTGACGGATCATTCGTGGCGTGAAGAGTATCCAAGTACTGCGCGAGATCTACCATCGCTTTCGTACCAGGACCCGGCATGCTCCGCAGGCCTGCACACGGACAGGGTTGGTGGTTGGATAGGGAGTCGAGTTGAGAGACAACATGCCTTGTGCTACTCATGTTCTCCTGCGGCGACAGCGAACGTGCTGGTCTGCGGAAGAAGTGCAGGAGACTTGACTGCATAAGGAAAGTAGGCACACTCAAATGTCATAATGCATGATGCTTAATTAGAGCTTAGTCGCACTTGGCTACCTCCAGTATATGGAATGGGTACATGTGACAAGAGAAAACACGACAACAGACTACTCCTCTGACCGCAGACGTGCAGCAGGATTCGTCACCCTGACGCCAAGGGCCTTGGCCCTTTGATGAAGAGATGAAGTTACCAAGTGATTGGGAGTTGTCAGGGAGTAACATACCGCTCGAGGATAATGGTGCGGTTTCGGCTGCTAACATTGTGTGCGATCTCTGCAGCGTAAGTTTTGTTGTGCATAAGGAGGATGTCCACCTCCTTGACATTGCTGACAAGGAACTTCTTGAGGCCATTGGGAAGCAGGTGACGTGTCTATGGGCAGGAGATGCAGCCTGGTGTCGACTCGGGAGAGAAGATTGTTACCTTTTTGTTGCTCCCGTAGCCAATCTTGGGCATTGGAAGCTGTCCCTTGAAGCGACGCCTTACTCTGTTGTCGATACCCTTTGGTTTTCGCCATGCCTCCTTGACACTGTGGTAACGATCGGACTGGTGGCGCCTGTATGGGACGGTGAGGGACTGCAAGGAATCATGAGGGGTCCACGGACTTGAACGGTTTGGTGCGCTTTTTGACGATGGGGATCTTGACGGCCATGGCGATCTGAAGCGAGGTGTCAGTATGGAGTCAAGTTTGGGTGTTCACAAGCGGCAAAAGTGGAGCACAAGACTACATCGTCATCCGCGCATCCAACCACGCATCCACCCTCTGCGTCTCTTTATGGAACTCGAAACTCTCGAAACAGGATATAACGTCCATTGTGAGTTTCTGGGAGAGCTTACTCACGATTTCTGAGCTGGAGAAGGACGATCTAGGGGGCACGACAATGACAACTCCAAGCGGCTTGACGAGGACGGGGCAAACACGCGTCAACACGCGTGGCTGTGTCGCGACCCCCTGTGGAGAGGTGGCGAGGACGTGGTAGCAGTCGCGATCACCCGTTCCCTTCCCCGAGACTCTGCCTCAGGTGATTAGCGCGTCTGACCAGCCTCGGATCCACAGAGGAAAGTGGTCCCACTGGAGCACGGTCGCTGTGGCACTGTCGTGTGAAGGTGGACTTGATTGCGGCGCTGACCAAGTTATAAAGACCGTCAGCCATTAGCCTGAAAGTTTTTATCGCACCAAGTTGGATTCGACCGCTCTCCCGTTTAGTCCCTTTTATGATCGCTGAGCCCGCTCTCGATTTTACCTTCGATGAGGATGACTGGCTTGCTCCCGCCCCGCCCATGCTTTACAGGGCAGCCAGTGTAGGCAATAGCTGGGGTGTCACCTGCATCGGACGTGGCTTCGACTGGAACTCCAATGACGACCCTCCTCAAAGTCCATCCACCAGCTCCTCCCCCGACAAAACAAAACAGTTATCCGTCCCTGATCTCCCAAAGCGCACGTCAATAATACCTCCAGCTACACCTCGACGGTCCCCTCCAATATCCGTGGTCACTACTCCCCCACTCAAGTCCCAGACTCGTGCCCTGGAGCCTGACACCCAGCCGTCGTCGCAATTGATGGACTCGCCAATCTCCGGTTCACCTTTGCGCATGCAGCCATATTTCCCGTTCGAATCCTTGCAGTCACCTGTTCCTTTTCTGTCGAATGCAACCGAAGTCAATCATTCACTACCACCACGTTCTCCCACTCTTTCGCGTCCTCGCAGGCGGTCTTCCCAGCAGCGCGTCTCTCTAATTGCTGGTCGTGTCTCAATCGCCCCGATCGATCCACCTTCACCGCCACCAGTCATGCCACAGATTCTCCGTCGATCTAGCAGTACCGGAACTCTACTGTCGTCTGTCCTCAGCACTAGACCTCCAACCCCAACATCCAATGGACAGATGCTTCCAGATGGAAAAACCATTTCGGATTTTTTAATCGAGCAAGAAATTGGCCGAGGTGCATACGGGTTGGTCAAAAGAGCTCGAGAGTATAGATCGGATGGCACTCTTGGGGTAAGGAGCTAGTTTTTCGCACCACGGAAACTAGCCCTCACAGTGTAGTAGCCACCCCTGGTCATCAAGCAGATAATCAAGTCGCGTATTCTTGCCGATTGCTGGAAACGACACCATGAGTACGGAACGATACCAATAGAGATTTATGTCATGTCTCTCATATCCGCCATGTCATACACGCTCCCTCCTCCTCGTCCTTGGGATCCGAGACGACTTCATCGCTCGATATCACCTTCATATATCCTTGAATCGGATTCCTATTGGGAGGAGGGCAAAATAGTCAAGGGTCACCCGAATATATGCCCTCTACTGGACTTTTTCGAAGATAACCATTACTACTACCTCGTCCTACCATCCACATCCCCCGAACAGCTCCCAAACGAATCCCGCCATCCTACAGATCTCTTTGATTTGGTAGAAGCATATCCAGACGGCCTTCCGTCTGTCTCCGTTCGGAGCTATCTCGGCCAGCTGGCCGATGCTCTCTGTTTTCTGCACGACCGTGGGATTGGTAAGTGCTGTGCCGATGCTAGTGCAATGAGCGTTTGACAGATCTGCGCAGTTCACCGTGACGTGAAAGATGAGAACGTAGTCCTCGGTCCAGATGGCCTATGCGTTCTCATAGATTTTGGTAGCTCAGGACTGATCAAGAATACTGGTTGGGATACGTTTAGCGGGACGTAAGTCTCTTGCTTTCTCAAACCGATTCTGTCTTGAATATGAACCTCTGGCAAGGCTGGACTATGCCGGACCAGAGATCCTACGAGGCGAGCGATATTATGGAAAAGAGCAGGACGTTTGGGCATTTGGGGTCGTGGCATACGTTCTCCTAGTTGGGGAATGTCCGTTTTTAACTGCAGCTGAAGCACAGGAGGGCTTGGAGTCCCCGTTCGCGGGTGCGTCGATCGCTTTAGACGAACGCTGTGGTGATGACAAGGCAAATGACGGGGAGGAATCAGACGGAGGGGGTGCTCTCGAGGACGCAGCAGCACTTGTGAGGGCGTGTCTGCAGGTGGAAGTTGACGCAAGACCGACATTCGAAGGCATTCTCCGGTGTCGTTTCCTGAGCGGTCACGATGGCTGGGGAATGAAGAAGCCATATGGAAATCAACTACAGATCTCCCCACAACCGAGCGCGTTCCCTGCACGTGTCACCTAATCGAGAGGAACAAGGGTAATGTCTGGCTACAAGACCTTGCGAGGCAATCCCCATCATCTCAACTTTACATGAGGGGAAATCGGTTTGTTATGGTATGTAGTCTAGATTTGGAGCATTATTCCTGCCTGGCGTACTTTTATGTCTCGATCTATCACTAGCCATCTCACCGTGTCAAGCAATGATCAGCGACCAAGCGTCTTGTCATTGTCGACACTGTTGTCGGGAGAAGAACATGTATCAATACCTGTAGCGATGGAGTAATAGAAGAACTGTATCCGATGGTGGACTCTGCTACGCCCACCTGATAGACCTTGTCTACACGACCCCCCACGACCGCGGAGTTAGGATTCGACGTGGCTGGTGCCGGTCGGAGTTGACGGCATATCAGTTTATCAGCAGCATCGAATCACATCGATTTTGAATCGATAAAAATTTTCGGAGCGGAAGGGGTATAACTATCAGCAAACATCTGGCAACTCTTTCTTTCTTTCCTACCACCACATCCTCTTCCCTGTTCGCTTTTTTTTTCTTTCATTTCTGTACACATAAGTGAGTATCATCTTATCGTCTCTGATCTCCTCTCCCTCCTCCCTCCCCTTTGTTTGGCGCCGTCGTTCTGGTCGCCTGATATCACTGATCTTTGCGATCAACATCTTTGACATCGCGTACTCATCTCCCGTACGCAGAAACTCATCAAAATGGGAAAGGAAAAGACCCACGTTAACGTCGTCGGTGAGTTGCACCTCCCACCGTTGGTTCCCCACTGATCAAGTTATCGCAGTCATCGGTCACGTCGATTCCGGCAAATCAACTACTACTGGCCACTTAATCTACAAGTGCGGTGGTATCGACAAGCGTACCATCGAAAAGTTCGAGAAGGAAGCCGCTGAGCTAGGCAAGGGTTCCTTCAAGTATGGTGAGGCTCGATCAGATGCAATCGATGTGGCGTGGCGCTGATGAAATGTCTAGCATGGGTGCTCGACAAGCTCAAGGCTGAGCGTGAGCGTGGTATCACGATCGATATCGCCCTCTGGAAATTCGAGACTCCCAAGTACATGGTCACTGTATGTCGTTGCTCTTCAAGCACGTAGCGGATGCATGCTTACGCGGAAGCATCAGGTTATTGACGCCCCTGGACACCGTGACTTTATCAAAAACATGATCACCGGCACCTCCCAGGCTGACTGTGCCATCCTCATCATCGCCGGTGGTACTGGTGAATTCGAGGCTGGTATCTCCAAAGATGGCCAGACCCGTGAACACGCTCTTCTAGCGTTCACCCTCGGTGTGCGTCAGCTCATCGTCGCTGTAAACAAGATGGACACGACGAAGGTGTGTCGTACATTCTCTTATGATGAATGTGGTTTGACGTGTTGTCAATAGTGGAGCGAGGACCGGTTCAACGAAATTGTCAAAGAAACCTCGACCTTCATTAAGAAGGTCGGATACAACCCCAAGGCTGTTGCTTTTGTGCCCATCTCTGGTTGGCATGGTGACAACATGCTGGAGGAGTCCCCCAAGTAAGCATTATGTTATCAAATTCACCTCCAGCATTCTCAAAGCGTCGCAATAGCATGACCTGGTACAAGGGCTGGACCAAGGAAATCAAGAGTGGTGTCGTCAAGGGGAAGACCCTCCTCGATGCTATCGATGCCATCGAGCCTCCTGTTCGTCCCTCCGACAAACCCCTTCGCCTTCCTCTCCAGGATGTCTACAAGATCGGTGGTATCGGAACAGTACCCGTCGGTCGTGTTGAAACTGGTATTATCAAGGCTGGCATGGTCGTTACTTTCGCACCCTCAAACGTGACTACTGAAGTCAAGTCCGTTGAAATGCACCACGAGCAACTTGTTGAGGGTCTCCCTGGTGATAACGTCGGTTTCAACGTCAAGTATGCCATTTATCTCTCGAGACTATTGTCGCCTCACCCACTTGTTTTCAGGAACGTCTCCGTCAAGGATATCCGTCGTGGGAACGTAGCTTCCGACTCCAAGAATGACCCCGCAAAGGAGGCTGCCTCCTTCAATGCTCAGGTCATCGTCCTCAACCACCCCGGTCAGATTGGTGCTGGTTACGCTCCAGTGCTCGACTGTCACACTGCCCACATCGCCTGCAAGTTCGCTGAGCTCATTGAGAAGATTGATCGTCGGAGTGGCAAGTCTCTCGAGCAGGCGCCCAAGTTTGTGAAGTCAGGTGATGCTTGCATTGTCAAACTTGTTCCTAGCAAGCCCATGTGTGTCGAGTCGTACAACGAGTACCCACCTTTGGGTCGGTTTGCTGTTCGTGACATGAGACAGACCGTCGCCGTGGGTGTCATTAAATCTGTTGAGAAGACCGACAAGTCTGGTGGTAAAGGTGAGGTTCTTAATATTCAGTGTCGACAAGCATACTCATTCTTCCCTTAGTTACCAAGTCCGCTGAGAAGGCCGCCAAGAAGAAGTAAATAGATGTAGAATTTGCTGTATCCTTCTTTCTTTCTGCCTCTCTCTTGCTCTCTTTTTCTCTCGCCTTTTACGGTATGCATACCTACCGTGTCCCTTAACTACGCGCTGTCTGTACGAACATTGATGAAGACGAGTGCATTAGGTCATGCCCAAAAACTTTGTTGGTAGCTCACCGAATGTTTTTCGCGCGAGACCCCTGATATGAACATTTCCTCGCCAGTGTTCAACTTACACCCAGTAACTTAAACAAGCTGGACAAGCTATGGCGCATGCGTATCCCCCACCCCGAATCAGAATCAATTGGATTCTTTCCAGATGAGTCAATACGTGGAATATTACACGTTGTCTAGATTCCGAGATAATTGGTCGACAACATTCACAGCAAGCACCCTTCTTTGGTTATATCACTCGCTCGACGTTGGTAAGGCATTGCATAGGACTCAGGCACACGGAGTGATGTCTTGGAAAATGCTACCACGGTCCGTTCCTGGTCCCAAAAATGTCCGGGAGAGAAAATCAGATGCAGTTGCCCGTTGTGTCGTGGGGGACGATCATCGGGTTCGTTCATTTTGGGGTAATAATATGCGCATCAGCATCACGGTGGTGGGGAGGGACTCGAATGTATGATTGAATTCCAGGGGCCGGAGTGATCGCTGTCGTTCCCGCGGTATTGGCAGCCTGAGTCTGAGGCGAACGTGTGTCCCCTTGAAGTTTAAAACGCTGGGACATTGTGTGAACACCTGCCCAGCTCTTTCCCCAGGTGAACGATGGTCGAGCCCAAGGCAGTCATCCGCACGTACAGACCCGATGATGAAAAAATTGTCAAATTCACGCTCGGGCTAGCCGCTATGGAAGGACTTGCGATAGCCAACAGACGAGGTAGACCAGTCCCCACCCGAAATAAAAGGACCACAAACTGATTGCCATGCAGCTGCGTTCCATCCATTGATCCTGAGCTTATGGGTCGGGTTGTCGTGTATCATGATTCAGTTACTGGATTGGTGGCCAAAACCAGAGTATCGCTTGTTGGGATGGTTGTTGCCGCTGCCAGCTTTCGGTTGTTGGGGAGTTCCGATCTTGTTCGCCATCGATTGGTACGTACCTGCCCTTGACTGACATACGTGCACTAAGTCGCCCTCCAGGATCAATCGACCATACTTTGAAGATGCTGCATCCGACCTCATGCATAGGCCCGATTTCGCAAACGTGCAAAAATACTACGCTCGCTCACCCTCCTCAGGGCTTTTCATTCTTGAATACGGCAACAAATTCATTGGCCTCGTTGCCATCGACGCCTCGAAGGACTCGCAATCGGAACAGGCTTTTGTGAAGAAAACCGAACAAGGCCACGTTCTTGCGGACAAGACCAAAGATTTCTACTCCAGTGGTACCTCCTCGGTTGCGACCATCCGACACTTTTACGTGGAGGAGCGCTTTCGCAAGTCCAACGTGCAGCAGGACATGCTGGCGTTTGCGGCCCGCCATGTTTTCACGACAGCACAGGATATCAAGGTCCTCAAAGCCTCGGCTACTCCTCTTCTTGGGTATAAATACAACTCCTTGCGTGAATCGGGATTCTCGGTGGAGAAACAGGACGGTAAACTTGGCATGCTTGGCTGGAGGGTAGACGCAATGGGTCTGGAGAGAGCCCGATGGGAGAGGGATCAGCGCAAGGACTCGTTTTGAATGTTTAACATGATTGTTCAACTACAACAACCTTTCAGTTTTCTCAATGATGTAATACATACCTGTGTGTTGATCTGTTCGCAATGCACGATGGCCCTTCTTCCTTCCATCGTTGCTGACCCAGGCGGCTTGCGTCCACACCAGCCGTTGATTCTTGTTCAATCCTCTGCCGCACAAACGTGCTTGCCTGTGCTCTGCAGCCTTATCCAGCCTGCGGAATCTCCGGCAAAGACCTTGTTGTTCTGTTTTCTTTACCCTCCAACATTGCTGATTCCAGACTGGCCGAACACCTCGAATGACTCACTGAAGGTGTTTGACTACACTGAACGAGTTCCTGGATACGACGAAACACGTGAATCGCGCGATGAAATTCTGGCTGCTATTCGTTCAGGTCAGTATACCCTTAGTGGAGGGAGACAAGCGATACTCATCGCCAACAGTCCCCCCGGGATCACTCCATGTGATCATAGACTCTGTCGACACCCTTGCTACAGATCTCGCATCGGACTCTCAGACGTACAAGTTTATCAGGTCCCTACTTAGCCTTATCACATCCCGTTCGCGTGTGTAGGCATCCGTACTAGTGCATCCTGCATTTTGCTCAACATGTTTGCCGCAGAACCGTCTGTGTTGATCCTGCATCTTCTTCTCTGTCCTTTACTGCCAATATTGACACAGACCCACCTCTCGCCGACTCTGACACACATAATTGCCCACCCTCCGTCTCTCCTTACCCACCTGGCATCCTCGTACCTCGCGCCACCCCCGCCTGCTGGGCCAGCTGAAAAGTTTTGGACTGTCTTTATTCCAGTTTCCGAACGTGTCCATGAAAGCGAGGCTCTCGTCTATGGGCCTAAGGGCAGTGGTACATGTTCCGGAGGAGGGGCGGATCTGCCAGAGTTTGTTGTCGAGCTGATAGTCAGAGGAATTGCCGCGGAGGGACGTAAGCGAGGGATTGAGCGGACAATCGAAGCATGGAGTGGTATCAGTCCAGAGCACCTTCGAAAGCTGGATAGCTTGAAGAACATTTGGTCTCGAAGCAAATTCCCTCATGAGGTCTGTCGCTTCGCTCTGGAGTCAACCATCGTTCTGATCGAATTTTTCAGAAGCCACTCGACACAAAGCAGAGTGTATCCTTCAATTTAAAACTTACTCCATCTCAGGAGAAATCGAGAGCACAAGTCCCTCTGCCTTACGCCCACGAAGGTCAGATCTTCCCTCTCGTGTGCAACTATCGATGTAAATGTCGTATTGCAGGTACACTCATACCTTCGGTTCCTCTTATGAGTGGAGCAATTTTCTATGAACCAGACTCAGCTGATGACATTGACGATGATGATCCCGACGAAGATCTCGATATCTAGCCAAAATAGCGGCAACTATGGTATTTTGCAGTCGAGAACTATCACTATACAAATCGATGACCTGATAGACTTGGGAGCTCCGTGGAGTTCATTACTCGAGACCTTCTCGTTTTCTTATCCTCAATTTAACCATCAGCTCACCACTCTCCATGACAAAGCAGTCCTTTAGGGAGTCCAGCCAACTCTTTGGATCAAAATTGTCATCGAATTCCATGTCAAAATGCATGATGAACAGGGACATAACTGCCCTCAATTCGAGCATCGCCAGGGCCTTACCCGCACAGTTTGCTGGACCCATAGAGAAGGGTATGAAGGCATTACGGTCCAATATCAACTCTTCTGAATCAAGAGTTTCCACAATCCATCGATCTGGCCAGAATTCATCCGGGCGTGGAGAGAAATACCTCGGATCGCGATGCAGTACGTAAGGAGGTACTTGAATATGAGTACCCTCCTTGATGTAGCTGGAGGAGGTGTGAGCTAAGAACTATAAAGCTTGGCTAGACCGTACTGAGTGCCTATCAACTTGCCTCTCGTACCCCTCGCGGGCGCACGCTGTAGTGTCGTTGGGACGGGAGGCTGGAGACGCAGAACTTCGTTTCTAACGTGACCATACAAAAATAAGGAATCGGCACTCTCCCCTGAGAGAACTGGATAAAACGCACATCACTGCATTTAAGAAAGGGAGACTGGGCAAGATTTCTGTGTCGAGAGGGCTTGTCTCTGTCGGCGGGAACGTTGCATCTATCTCTTCACGTAAACGTGCATAGTACGTTGGGTTCGCGAGTAGATAAAATATGGCGTTTCTCAAGACTGTAGCAGTTGTGTCTGCACCTGCTATGATGGCGAGAAGCGAGTTCGAGACAATCAATGGGAAGGGCGATTCTTGTGAATCAGCGTGGTGTGCCGCGATCTGAATTCAGCGCTCAGTGAAACATGAGTGTGGCAGACATAGGGCCTACTTACCAAGTGGTAAAAAAGATCCTTCCTTTCCGGCTCTTGATCATATCGTATCTTGGCCCGTTGGAATCCAAACGATCCAAAAGAGCGCATTGGTGCTCCGAAGTAGGGAAGGTTGCGCAATACACACGAAAACCACGGTACAGATTGGCACAGAGTAGAATAGCTGGAGAAGTGGTGAGAGAGTGATCATGAAAATAACATAGACTAACTAGAGTGACTTTGACATGTTGTGCAAGAGCTGTTCACTATCACCATCCCGCATGAGCTCGAATCCACCCCCAAAACTTGAGGGGCCGTGCTTTGCAGTCAGGAATGATTTAAGCTGTCTAAGGACTGAGTCTGACTTACGCCATGTCTCCCATGAAATCGAACCTGGCACTAGTGTAAACAAGAGGAATCGTGTGCAGATAACACTTACGTGAAGTACCCTATCCAAGTTGCGATGTCGACGCAAGTAACTTCACCTTGTTCTTTACAGATAGTTTTGAGTGTATTAATAAGTTGGCGGGCACGCAGAAGCATCAGCTCCTCGTAATCCCTCAGAGGCGCGTTTGCGAAAGCTCTATTCCAAGCTTTCCGTAGTACCGCATGGCGCTGCAAGTCGCGCGTACTGATCAGGTTGAGATGTTCCATATCCTTGGTGCTGAGTGGAGTCATTCGCCTCCCCTCGAATACTGATCGGAACGGAGTGTGAGCCCAAAGTTGCCAAGATAGCCATATTTGTGAAACTTACTAGGTCCCTTTGGCATTCCTTGCGAGCCGAGAATGGACGGAAGCATATCTTTATCTGTAACAGATAGTTCGTTTGGCCCTTGACCGCCATCAGTACTGCGGGCTAGAGTGACACGCATCGAGTAGCGTACCAACACGGACGATCGGGCCATATTGATCGTGTAATAGCTTGCGGTAATGGTGGGCTTTTCCGCGGGAAAAAATGACTACTGCCCACAGCTGAGATATCTTGCAGATGATGGGGCCAGGATACTTTGCGAGAGGGTGAAATGAGGAGAGGCGATACACCACGATTGACGTGAAAAGGGTCGCAAAGAAAATGATATAAGCTGCCAGAAAGGCTGTCGGAAATGAGAGTGCGTGGCTGGTCAAGACCCATGTCGGGAGTAAGGGGACTGTCAAGATGAGCAGCAAACTCCACGAGAGAGAGGGTTCATGCTGATTGAACCGACGATGCGCAGCCTGGGTGCGACAAAATCAATCGCGGTTACTATGAGACCGCAGATAGAAAGCCCACCAAGCCACAGAGAATGTCAAATGCTAATGCGCTCACTAGTGAGGTCATGACGGGTTTCGACACAAAAAGCATTCGTTGCCAGCGTGGCACATTAGATTTAGACAGATTACCTAATTAGGCAACCAAGTAGGATCATGAACTTCTTGATGGCATCACCATGCTTTGGAGCGGGACAGTCCCAGTGACTGCAAATTTTAAGACCGACTCAATCTTATCAGAGCGAGTATCAGGGATGCTTCTGGTAAGTGTAGTCCCGGCCTTTTTGGTTTGCAGTGTAACTACCCGTCAATGACTTGCTTCCACTGGTTCCATTTCCTTCTAACCCTCGACTCCCCAGGAGAGGAGATTGTAACGCTCGGCGAGGACAGCGGCTTCGCATTGGTCGGCCAAGGAAATCGTCGGCTGGTATGAGTAAGCAGCTGTGTCTTTGCTGTGGTTTACAGCGCTCAAGTGTTATGTACCTTGAACGGTTAAATTGTGAACCAAGCCTTGCTGGGTACCATCGGTTCTTTCTTTCTATGGTGGGTGCCTCAGGCTGTGATCACTCAGCGGATCATACCATCAATTACCGCCTCATGGCCGACCACTTCCGAGTCGGACACTGGCAGCCACAGATGCAACGTGCCAGTGCCGTAAAATGAGTCAGGTACGCTACTTAATCAAATTTGCGCTGATCCGCAGCTCATGCTCCACACGACTGCTTTCTAGATGAGCGAGAATCAGTCCCAGCCTATCCTCAACCCAAACACATACCTCAACTACCTCCAACCCAGCGTTGCGAGCCAGTATGAAATATCAAGGGATATTGATCTTGTTACCCTTGGGGTACGAAACCCGTGTCTCATCGAATGATGATTGACCGTGCTGCCATAGGCTCTACTTTGGGATATGCTTTCCAGCCTACCCAACGATTGGACACTAATTCGAACAACCAAACCTTCCCCAGTACTATTCGCTTATTTTTCATCCAGGTATGTAGTTCACTTTCAAAATGGCATTCGCTATCCTGATCGTTTCAATCAGGGCATGCGCATTTGCTGTGGTACTCATGTCGGTATTGGAGAAAAGTAAGTTACTCGCCAAGTGTGTGGACTACCTCCGGCAATGAACACAACCCGTTTCCCTTAGCTGGTCCCATCCAACATTGTGGTATCACGGCATTGATCCTCTGGATATTCTGGGTTTTTGCAACTGGATCGTCCTCATATCTCTTCCTCAAACGTGTCCATGCCGTTTTTCTCCAGGATAGACTCGTTTGTCATGCTTTTACAGTTTTTTGGGTTGCAGGGGTTGGCGCCTCCACGGCAGTGCTTCCTGGGCTGTTGCACGATAACTATCAAATCGCAGACACAAAGCACTGCATCAACGCTAAAATCAAGAGCTACGTGTCCACGGCGTTCATTGTGCCCATGTTGTTCGACGCTTTCGTATTCTTTGCGATCAGTTATAAAATTCTCAAGTTCCATCGCACTAAAAAATCAACGAATTGGAAAGCTTTTTGCTGTGCCGAGGCTCTTCCCCATCTTTCCCGGGCAGTTCTACAGGGTGGACAGCAATATTATATGCATGTTTCTCTTCTTCTCCGATCATAATTCAAGTACTTAGACTTACTGCACAGGATCACAACAGGCGCCAACGTTACGCGCACAATTTCAGCTCTATTGCCCAATATTTCTCCAGTTTCGCAACTATCGCCTTCAGTTCCCGCACTGGCACTCACGAGCGCGATGGCGTGTCGTGTCTTTCGGAATCTCAAGTTAGAGGCACTGGAAAAGACAGTAGTGGGGAACGTGACCACGATACGATTTGCGGACAGAGAACCTGCCAATGTCCATCTGCCAACGAACACAGATGTTACATTCGCGGAAGCTGATTCGGAACGATGTCTACGGTGATTGGTGTGAGGTTTGGGAATACGAGCATGGGCCAAGGATATATCTATCACGGATTTATTATAACATTGTGACATGCACCACAGACTATGCATGCGGATGGGCCAAAGCTACATAAATCAGTGACCAGATACCGATACAAACCGAGGGGTACAGTCATGCATGGTGCGTGTACAAAAAATGTAATGTGCGTAATGGTAGGCGCAAGAAAGTTGCGGAGTGATTGAAGCCTTAAAAAACGTAGATGTAAAGAGCGACATGCAGTCTCAAGGACTAGCTTCATGGTGATGGATTAGTCAAAACTGCTCAAGACATAGAATAAACCTCTTGGTGGACGAAACTGCAAGTGCGAGTCAACGAAAGTAGGCATTGATTGGACTAAAATCTCTTTATGGTTGAAAGCGCCGCAAAAGAAAGACGACGAAGGGGATTCCTGTTACTACCACCTTGTCTGGAACCCGATTCGATCATGCCTGTGGTGGCAAGCTCAACCGTGCTTTCCTGGACTGCGGAGGAGTATTCAGAGATTGTCCGTGACCTCACGTGCTCCTGTCCCGCAGGATTATGAGAGATGAGTGTCAGTGGACGAGCATCATATGGCGGCGGAGGGGCAGTGATCAAGATCACGCTGCCATTCTCGCTGTCTTGACTTGTGACAACCCTGAAGTTGACACCTCGGTCCATGCTACCGCGATGCTTGTTGACGTTCTGCCGTGTGACAAGCCTTTTGACACGTCCGCCAAATATCTTGGCATGCTTTACGAAGGTTTGGGACTTTGAGACGCGGGAAACGCGAGGAGAAAAGACATGAGAATGCAGCTGATGAGAAGGCAAGGATGGATAAATAGGCGTCTCTGGCACGAGCTCCTCCAACCGGGAACCATGAGCATCCTCGGAGAGTGGTGAGCGAGGTGCTTCGGATCGAGGGAGGCCAGGCGTTACACTCTCGCGCCATGCCTGCAGACTGTCCAGTGTCGATGGAAAAGTCTCCGTGCCTGTGGGCTTCAAAACCAGACGACCCGGTGAAGCAGACTGAGACGACATGGTGCACGGGTACTGTGACAGCGCAATGGGCAAGGACGCCGGTGATCTGGCCAGGGAGGTCGGCAAGTTGGACACCAAGATGGAGGAAACTTGGGAGGAAGGGGACACTGCACTCGGGCTCAGTGCTGGCGTGGATGCAGGGCTACTTTGCGTATCAACCGAAGTAATCTCAAGTAGGTTATCCCGGAATATGCGATCCGTCTCCGTATGACCCCCGAGGTCGCTGAGCCAAGTAGACGAAGAAACCTGCCAGGGACGAAGATTCCCGGACTTAGATCCACCACGCGTCGGCTCATTCGCGGCGCCAGGTGTAGCAAGCGGTGATACGCAGATTGGTGTCTCACTGTCCACATTTTCCAAATGGGGAGTGGGGGGCATCAACAAGAACTGGCTTGAAGTCGGCGAGGCGAAGTGAACGGCAGCAGCTCGGGAACACGATGATAGGACCAGAGCGGGCGTTGGCGGGACAGACAGGCTCTGGTTCATGAGTTCTTGCGTATCACTGAACGTAAAGCATGACGACGAGACAGGAGTTGGAAGGGAAAGTGGTGTGATTGGGAGTGTCAGGTCGGTACTGAAGGGGCAATATTCTGTTGGCGGGACGACGATTCGCAGCGGGGGAGGCTTCTTGACGAAGTGAGTTGCAGAGCTGCCGGAGCAGGTAGGAGAGGTATGCAATTCCTCGAGCGAGTCGCCCAGCGGGGGACCTCGATGATCCATGGCCTGCGGGATGGGAAATGAGATCTACAGAGCCAGAGTTGGAGAATTAATACCGCCAACAATGGCCTCGTTGGCGAGCTCACAGTTGAGGCGTGGCACACTGGAGCTTGAAGCTGCTGAGGTCGAGCGTCGCGTTGAACACTCGAATGAAAGTATGCAAAGAGAACGTACAGGAGACTCTGGCCAAGCACCAGGGAATTGCTTCTCGGGTGTGCACGGCATCGAAGTTGCAATCCAACGGGACAGGCGCAAGCCGACTCCCTCCACGACAAGCCGAGATGAGCACAGAAGAGAGACTCGAATCCACAAACCTCGCAGAGTCGCCCTTTACCTTTATACTCGAATCGAGAACGTCTGTTTCCAGAGCAAAACGAAGAATCCCATCAAGATTAGTATGGAAGCACCCAAACAAGGCATTAGCTTCCAATAAGCTTCTATGTGGTATTAGCACGCGCATTAGCTACAGATCCCCTCTAACTGCTGCATCCACACTCTGTGCAAAGTATCCAATGTTGCTGCTATTCAGTCCAGCCATCGATATGCGGCCATCCATTGTCATATAAACATGGGCTTTTTCAGCGAGAGCCTTGCACTGTTCAGTTTGGAGCCCAGTGAAACTACGATACACGACATGAGCAACGTCGAAGCGGACATCGAAGAGAGGCACACACCTGAACATGCCGATTTGGCTCTTGATATGTCCCCAACTTCCTGGAGTCTGGAAGCCGTTGGTTAAGAGCTCATACAGCTTTTCTCTCATGTTGATAATGCGATCTGCCATGCCCTTGACTTCGCTCTCCCATTCTTGGTAAAGCTGAGGGTCTGACAGAATCGTGCTCGCGATATGAGCACCATGTAGGGGCGGGTTCGAGTACATGGGGCGCACGATGATCTTGAGCTGACTTTCAACGCGTTTCTTCTCTTCCTCGTTCGTAGTGGTGAGTGAGAAAGCGCCAACGCGCTCGCCATAGAGCCCCATGTTCTTGGCAAATGATTGGCAAAGCGCTACGTTGTGGCCTTGTGAAACAAAGTGACGGACGGCAAAGGCGTCCCGTGTCGTCGAGCCAGAAGCAAAGCCCTGATACGCCATGTCAAAGAACGGGAAAAGCTTCTTTTCGGTAAGGAGGCCAGAGATCTCCTTCCATTGCGCCTGCGTGGGGTCAACCCCGGTGGGATTGTGTGCACAGGCATGTAACAGCACGACAGCACCTTCTGGGGCATTCTGGAAACTGCATGAGTAAGGGTGACATATTTGAAATCTACACAAACCTTCAAGTCCTCCTTTAGGCCGTCAAAATCAAGGCCGACAGTTTTCTTGTCAAAATATCTATATGAACGAACTTCCAGGCCAGAGTCCTTGAACAAGGGAATGTGGTTGCCCCAGGTAGGATTGGGGAGATAAATAGTTTTAGCGCCAGGATAATGCCTGGCCAGGAAGGCACCGCCAATCCTGAGCGCACCTGTTCCAGAGATGGATTGGGTCACTGCAATCTGTTATATGTCCGGAGTTAGTGCGATTCCAAAGCAGCGTAGACGTGGTGAAACGGACCGCATTTTGGTTTAGTGGTACGCTGTCGGCACCGTAGGCGAGCTTGGCAGCACTTCGAGTGAACGTGGCGAGACCAGTGATGGGAAGGTACTCCTTGTCCAGTTTTGCAAGGGTGAGCTTGTGTTCTGCCTGTGGCACGCGAGGTGGTCAGCTACGGGCTCAAAGTACAGCAGAGGAAGAAGAGACCTTTTTGACGGCATTCAGGACATAAGGTTTGCCATTTTCGTCTCTGTAGGCACCGACACCCAAGTTGATCTTGCGTGGGTCTTTGTCGGCTTTGAAAGCCTCGGTGATACCTAGCCAAAAGTGAATAGGCAGACCATGACGGAGGGTCATACTAACCAAGAATTGGATCGGGAGGGCCAGCAGGGACGGCAGACCAAGTCGACAAGGGAGCTACATTGCGGAGGACAGCGGAAGTGCGACGAGCAGTGTTAATGGCCAGCATTGTGTCAGATATGAAGAATGTGAAGACTTGAGCCGATTTTGTTGGTCAGGGATATACCCGGAATCACCCGACGGCGCTGTGCTCACAGCCCATGGGTTGCGCCATCGAGGTCACCGAGCACAGCGAACGCACGCAAAAGGCCGTCCTTGATTTATATTAATCACTCGGCGGCATCTCACTCCTCGTGGGTAACTTAAATGGATTCACCGGCGTGTCACTCAAACTGATACCACCTCCTAGATAAGATCTGACTCGTACAACACGCCACCATGACTGGAGCAGAGGACGTCCATCCAAGTAATCAAGGGTATGACGTTCCTTATCCCTGACTGTGTTTGCTGAATGAGGGTCCCCAGAGGTGCTGCTGATGACAACTCCGAACGGTGAGCATAGATCTCCTCTGATCGATCCCTCCTAAACCCGCTCCTAAGACCCGAAGGAGGCGATGGCCCGACAAAAAGTGCACTCAAGAAGGCTGCCAAGGATGCTGAGAAAGCAAAGAAGAAAGCCGAGAAAGCAGCAAAGGCCAAGGAATTAGAGCAGGCTCGAGCAGCCGCAGACGAGGTTTTATTCACTTTCATCCGAGCGAGCCTGCTCTCAATCCCCACCTGCAGGATTTTGCGGCAGACAAGTACGGAAAGTTGCCATTGCATCAGTCTCAATCACGACCAGGCCGCAAGCGCACCGATATATCCACTTTGAGTGCTCAGAATCATGCAGAACAAGTGTTCATTAGAGCTCGCATCCAGACCTCGCGCCTTCAAGGGAACAAAATGGTTTTCCTCAATTTACGCCAACGCACAAACTCTGTCCAGGCATTAATGCAAGTCACCGAGGCTCAGGTCAGCAAACAGATGGTTAAATGGGCTGGTTCACTAGCCATCGAGAGCATCGTCCTCGTCGAGGGGATCGTGAAGAAGAGTCCCGAACTTATCAAGAGCGCGACAGTAGACGACATTGAGATTCACATCAGCGAGGTCAGTAATCCACGGCGAGGATTCAAAGGCAACAAAGCTGATCTCCAGCAAATCAGTTGTGGCTCGTGGCAGGGGTAGAGAGTAGATTACCGTTTTCTCTTGAGGATGCCAGTCGGTCAGAAACCGCCCCTGAAATTGAAGGACAGTTTAACAGAGTTTTGCTCGACACTCGATTGAACAATCGTGTCTTCGATCTCCGAGCAAGTGCTTCATTACTCGCATCCTTTCCCACCATTTTGACATGCACGCAGACAGTGACCAATCAAGCGATTTTCAAGCTTCAGCATGCCATCGGAGATTTGTTCCGCTCGTACTTGAATAACATTGGGTTTATCGAGATACACAGTCCCAAGCTCCAGGGTGCTGCGACGGAATCCGGTGCATCTGTCTTCAAGGTTGACTACTTTAAAGGTCTGCTTGCTTCAGTTGTTCATACCCGTCAGCTGACGCCTGTTCCAGGCAACGCGTACCTGGCACAATCTCCCCAGTTAGCCAAGCAGATGGCTATCGCAGCTGACTTTGAGCGAGTGTACGAGATCGCTCCTGTCTTCCGCGCCGAGGACTCCAACACACACCGCCACCTCACGGAATTTGTCGGTCTGGATCTCGAGATGACGATTGAAGAACACTACCACGAAGTCCGCGATGTACTCGACGGCATGTTCAAAGCGATATTCCGCGGTCTCAAGGAACAGTATGCTAAAGAGATCGCCACAGTAGGGAGACAATTTGAAGCGGAAGAATTCAAATGGCGAGAAGGCCCAGAGGGAACGTTAGTCCTCACATTCAAAGAGGCTGTTGATCTCCTCGTCGAGGACGGCGTGGATCGAGACATATTGGATGATATCAAGTGGGTCCCCATTGATGTATACCTTGCGTTCTGAATAACCTTCCTGTAGCACGGAGAACGAGAAGAGGCTTGGCCGTATTGTGAAAGCCAAGTACGATACAGATTACTTCATCGTCGACAAGTTCCCTCTCGCCCTCCGTCCGTTCTACACCATGCCGGACCCAGAGGACCCTGTAGGTCATTCGATCGACTGGTCATCCTTTGCTGATTCGGTGTCAGACCCTTTCCAACTCGTACGACTTCTTCATGCGAGGTGAAGAAATCCTATCTGGCGCACAACGTATCCACGACGCCGAATTCCTTTCTCAGCAAATGCGTGCTAAAGGCGTTGATCCCGAGAGCATGAAGGGATACCTGGATGGCTTCCGAATCGGCTGTCCCCCCCATGGAGGCGGAGGAATTGGTCTTGAGCGTGTACTAATGTTGTTCTTGAAGCTTAACAACATCAGGCGGGCATCTCTGTTCCCTAGAGATCCCAAGCGACTTGAGCCCTAAGCTTAAGGCTTTGTTGTCTGGCAGACGAGTTGCAGTAGAAGTCATTGGGGTACTCCCGTGTTTGAACAACATGATGCACTGGTTGGCACCCGACCTAGATTTTACAGAGTACACCGGATGATGCTTGCACGAGCAGACTTTGTTACGTATTCCAAATTAAGTGTGTAGACAAGACCAAAAACGTCCAGAAAACTTATGATGGAGAACGATAAATGGAAAGCGAAATACGAACATCATCTCCTTGGCAAATATTACAAAGCTCCACACTACAACACGGCGGTGAGCAGACAGCCAGGGGTGCGAGACTTGGCACTGACCACGACGGTTGGCGCGTCCTTATTCATCGTCTCTCCCTCCTCGTTCGGCGTCTCTCGGAACGCGAACTTGACCCTTGGCCGATCGCACTAGCAGGTAAGGAGCCCCCCTCCAAAGCAGCCGCAATAACGTCCGCAGGTAGATCAATATGAACACCTTCGGCGTAAGCGTACGCATCTAGCGGGGAGTATGCTGGTGGATCTCGCCTCGAGAATGCGAGGTGGCCAGCTTGCAAGTTGTCGAATGCGCCATGGGGAAGTGAAGAGGATAATGCCTGTAAGTGAATATCACGCTGATTAGGCGTGGGCGGATTCGGAGTAGGCGGCGAATCAGGTAGCGGATGTACCTGAATCGTGGTTTCGGAATCTGTGTGTCGCATGGCGGCCAGGAAGTGAGTGAACGACTCCCGCCGTAGACGAGGAATACTAAAGAGGCTGCTCGCACCTGCGGCACTTTCGCTGGCGGGTGATTGAGAACGCGAGGACGACGAGGACGAGGACGACAGGTCTCCATCTTCCTGGCTATTCTCCCGCTCTAGCGGAGGCGACAATGGAAGGTCGTGATTGGGAGGTGTGTGGAACGGAAGATCAGTCGGTGACAAGTATCGGCAATCATTGGATGGTCCGGCACCGTTCTCATCCGATTCCTCACTGATGGGAGTGATCGGTGGAGGAGTCGGGGATTGCTCAGGGTAAGAGGATACCGGAGCTCTCCTGAGGGGCGAGGATGCAGAAGGAGCAGTAGATGACGGGTTCTTTGGTCGCCGGTGGCGACGTGGGCGACGTGATATGGGAGGAGGCGATGAAGCACCTGGAGACGGCGCACCGCCCGGTCGGATGCCACCGCCAACATCCAGCAAAATGCTACCTCGCTCGCTCCCATAAGCAGGGGGAGGAGCAAGCGTCCCTACACTGGGAGCCAGACCCCACTTTTTGACATTGGCCTCTATAAAGACAAAGCCGGCCTGACCAAGGTTAACGTGCACGCTGCAAGGGCCATCAGCGCCGATCGTGGGAAAGAGGTTATAGCGGCTGAGGCCGATGAAGGCATCTTCAAGCTTGCGGCCATTGCGCGTGAAGAAGACGGTGCCCGTGCGGGGTCGATAGCCGACACCGAGTACATCGCCCTCCTTCAGGACTGGACCAAAGGTGGAAGCGGTAAAAGGGTAATTGTAGCATTTGTCACCATTGGAATGGTATGCGACGGAGTGACGGCTCACGCCGGGTAAACGGAAGGGTGGATATGGTTTTGTTGCCAAACCGACTGCGACTGTGGTCGCTTCTGGAAGATCGAACATTTTGACCTCCCAGTAGTAAACCTCGTTTAATTTTGGAAGAGGTAGATTTGATTGGACACATGAAGCGGATGCAGGATCGGGGAGGAAGGTGATTTCAGTGCGGGCGTGAACGAGAAGCGAATTGATGGTTTCGTAGTCGGGCTCGAAGCACCAAGCGGAGACGCCTTTTTCCTGTATGGATAGAAATTGCGATAGGGTGATATCAGTTGGTTCCGAGTTAGGGGGATACTGTAGTTGATAAGCTGCAAGCAGAGAGGGTCGATTTGGTGTGGATGGCAAGGACGGAGGGACGGACCTTTGGCTCTTAAATATGACGCGCGGACCGGGTCAGAGACGCTCTCGAGCCAGCGAGATTCGACGCCTTCGAAGCCGCCGTCGGCCTCGTAGAGCTCCTCACGGCTCATGTCGAGGGGGCCATCGGCGTCTCTGAGGACGATGCCCCGGCGCCTGCGGATGAATATGATGCATACGAGGAAGAGGAGGAGGACGAAGAGGAATGTGGAGAGGACGATGAGGAGGGGGAGGATGAAGAGGAGGGCGTCGGGTGCGGGGGACTGCTCTCGGTGGTCGAGCGCGGCGGGGCTGGCGGAGAGGGGGCGCATGGGGGACGGTTGAAACGAGACTGGGCTGGTTGCAAGTGATGCGCTGCCCCCTTCCATATATGGCAACCACCCTTGGATGTCGACCCTCGCCCCCGCCCAGTCCCCCCGCACCCCAAAGCGGCGGCCCTCGACCAGACACAGGGCCCCCTCCCACATCTCCACACACGACGCCGCCCTCTGCGCCATCCGCAGCTTCCTCAAGGGCCGCACCTGCTACGACGCCTTCCCCGTCAGCTTCAGGCTCATCGTCCTCGACACAAAGCTCAACGTAAAGAAGGCCCTCCAGTGTCTGCTGCTCAATGGTGCGTCCCCATCCGTCCACCCAACCCCCGACCCACCTCCCCCAGGCGTCGTGTCTGCCCCGCTATGGAACAGCGAAAAGTCCAAGTTCGCCGGCATGCTCACCGTCCTGGACATCATCCACCTCATCCAGTACTATTACGACAACCTGAATTACGAGGCTGCAGCCGCAGACGTCGAGACTTTTCGATTGGAGTTGTTGCGAGGTGCGTCGTCCCCTCATCCATGCGACGGACAGCCCTTCAATGCTCCCGCCAGAAATCGAGAAGAGCCTCGGGGTGGCCACTCCCCCGATGCTCAGGGATCACCCTAGCAGCACTCTCTACGATGCCGCCAAAACACTCATTCAAACCCACGCTCGCCGCCTTCCTCTGCTCGATTATGACACTGAAACCGGTCACGAGGTCATCGTGTCTGTTTTGACGCAATATCGTCTCCTCAAGTTCATCGCTATCAATGTATTCGATCCCTTTCGTTTCTCACTGCCGACTCCTCACCTTTTTTCACCAGTGCACCAAAGAAATACAACAGCTCCACGTTTCCCTCCGCAAACTCAAGATTGGGACATACGTCTCTAAAGTCATTCCGCCAGAAGCATCAGACGCATGCACTCCTTATTGGCCGATCGCGACCGCCACTCTGAACACTCCTGTTTTCGATGTCGTCCATATGTTTTCCGAACGTGCTATATCGGCCGTCCCGATCATCGACGACGAGGGTGTGGTCGTCAATCTATACGAGACCGTGGATGTTATCGTACGTCACCGAATTACCGTCGAGGTCACATCTCACACTTCTTTCAAAGACACTTGTTCGTCTCGGAGCGTATCAAGCACTTGACTTGACCATATCCGAGGCTCTTACCCAACGGTCTCCAGACTTTCCTGGTGTGGTCATCTGTACCGCTGGCGACTCACTTGGCACACTACTCCAGCTCATCAAAAAGCGCCGTGTCCATAGATTAGTGGTAGTCGAGGGCGAGGTAAGATATCTGTCTACCCCCCCAGTGTCAGAGTCGTTGACCTTTTGTAGGAAGAAGAGAAGAAGGGTGGTAAGAAGGGCCGTTTACTTGGCGTTATCACCCTCAGCGACGTGTTGCGATACGTCATTGGTGAGGTTGGAATTGGAATTGGCCGGGCAGCAGAATCGATCGAGGAGCTACCATCGTCTGCCTCGTAATCCCGCTTGGAGAGCAACAATTTTATTATCATCCCTTTTTTGTACCGCATGCGTGCTCCTTGTGTAGACCACATGTAAACATACATTTTGCACGCGCGTAGCTTGAACCACCTTGTGCTCGACGCAGCATGACCGCCATTCAAGCCATCTACATTCACAGCCATGAGCAGCGACAGACTCCCAAACCTCATGTCGTCTACCGGATAGAGATACAAGCTCACGTCCGCTCATGGCAAATGTGGCATCGATACTCCGAATTCGCCGAGCTCCACACCGAGCTCACGAAATCCACCGGTTCACCACCGCCCGCAGCTCTGCCGCCCAAAAACGCGTTCTCTGCTCTCAAAGGGCCTTTCAGGAACCAAGGCGCACTCGTCGAGCAGCGCAGAGCCGGCCTCGAGACCTACCTCCGTGCCATTCTCAGTGCCAAGGAGGACAAGTGGAGAGACAGCTACGCCTTTCGTGACTTTCTCGGCGTCCCGGTAGGCAAACAAGGCTCAGCGCTCGACGGCGGCGGCAAGATCAAGTTCTCCTCTGCGTCGTGGCTCGATGAACATCTCGCGCTGCAGTCCCGCATTCGCGACGTGCGGGCGGACATCAACAGGCGGGACACCCTCTCTGATCGCGGAGACGTCAATGCCTCGCACACCGCCAACGTCCAGGCGAAGAAAAGGCTCGCCGAGATTCTCTCTCGGGTGCGCACATTGACGGAGGGGTTGCAGGAGCTCGGCATGTCGGGCATGGCAGAGGGCGAGTTGCAGAGGAGGACAGACATGGTGGCACGCTTGCAGGACGACTGCGAGAAGCTGGGGAAGATGGTCACGGTCGCGCGTCAGGTGTCTCGTGCGGGCATATCTACGTCCTCGCCCGCTTCAGGGTTCACGACCGTCGCACTGGCCTCCGAGTCGGATCGCGCTGCACTCCTTGGTGGCGGTAAACCGGTCACTCGTGTCTTTGGCGCGGCATCGAAGACCCCTCAAGAAACCGATGTAACCCGTCCATTGGATGATCAGGGTGTACTTCAGCTGCAAAAGACGCAGCTGGAGCAGCAAGACTCTCAACTCTCACAATTGACCTCGATCCTTCAACGACAGCGGCATCTCGGCGAAGCAATCAATGCAGAGCTCGTCACCCAGAATGAAATGTTGGATAATCTAAATGACGAAGTGGACCTCGTCGGGACGAAGCTTTCGAGCGCGAAGAAACAGCTGAATAGGCTTGGTTGATTACTTTGACAATAGTGCTTTTGATTGGACTGTACAGATACCATAATCCTCGTGCAGCATGTCTGATATCTAGAAAATGTGTTAAAATATCATCTATCACGATGTTGTAACATAAGTCTATGGTGGTGAATGCAAGTGACCAGTTAATCCTTGGTTGTCAAAATTTTGCCCACACCCTAAGAATGGTCAGCATGTGCGACGGTCGAAGGTCAAAGACACATGCCTCAAAACACGCAATCATGATGCCACAAGCGGGCGCAATCTTGGCTGTCCGCGGTAGGACTCCGGCGAACAAGGCGCTTGCGCCCTCCGTCCGCATTATTCGTAAGCATAGAGGTATTGTGGCTGTTCCGGAAGGAAGTGTCCCCGACATTAGTAACGCTTGTCGTCTTGTCTTTAAGACATCGAAGGGTGACGTTAGGAGGGACGCGGTCGTTCCGCTGATGGCCCCGCTTGCGAATGCAACATATGCCCCCGTCTTTCCCTGTGACTCGAAATGTCGTTTCCAAGCTTCGTAACCAGCCCAGTAAATACCACTAAAGGGAACGTCACGCCAAAGGGTGGGGCCGAGCCCGCGCCAAAGAAAGAGGATTCCCTGCTGACGGACAATTGTCCGCGTTGATCTGAGGACAGAGGAAAGGGTATGCGGTTGGTCTGGGGATTTGGGTGTAGATTGAAGATTGGTGCGAACGAGCTCAAGTGGCGAGAGAAGGGAGGTGAGACAGGTCCGAGCAGTGATGCCAGCGACAAGAGGGACCAGGGTAGGTGATGGTATCAATGGAGGCAAGACATTCCGTAGGAGATGGTCATACGTGAGCATGTACATGGTAGACGAAGGGACACCGATGAGTCTGCAAGACGAGATGAGGACCGAGATTCTCGCTGAGAGGTAGAGACTCACAAGGTTGTTCCGACACCCTTCCACAAACCTCTTATTCCTTCCGCTTTCACGACGTGTCTGACCGCATCCAAAAAGCCATTGACACGCTCCTTTCTGAGCACGCCATGGTCGTAGACACACACGACCTCTTCTGCGGGAAATGTGTGTACAAGAGATGACATGTTGCGGACACAGGGGACATTTGGTGGTTGGCAGCACCTGGTAAACGCTGTACGCGAGAGAAGTTCCTTTGGCTGCGTTTGCAGGCGGGTCTTGACGACATCGAACGGGGTCACTGTGGAGGGACTGTGAGCACGACTAGGACA
Source organism: Boletus patriciae (assembly GCA_038093075.1). Lineage (NCBI taxonomy): Eukaryota > Fungi > Basidiomycota > Agaricomycetes > Boletales > Boletaceae > Boletus > Boletus patriciae. Next base: position 33,015 of record JBBPRK010000096.1, read on the forward strand.
GCCGGGAGGCCGGGCGTACTTGTGAGTGCGGTCATCGTCGAACCCGTCGCAGCCGCTGCGAGTTTTGCGCGGAAGGGGTCCATGGGAGTCGTGCGGCAAAACCCGGGGGAAAGTGGGGAACGAGATGTGTAATATTTTGAGGCTAGTCTCACATCGACATCGACATGTCCTCCTCCACCCTCCCCGCTCCATCCCAACAAGCCAACAAGGCCGCGCTCACAGCAGCGCTCACAGAAAACCCACTCACCAACACCCACCCGCCATCAGACATTCCTGACGCGGAGCCGGGCGAAATCCAAGAAGTAGACATGCATGCACAGGCGGAGGGCATCCGCACCGTCTTCAGTGATCCCACCAATTTCAACGTCAAGGTACGTCTCTCTCTCCATCCCACCCACAGTACTAATGCTTCGCGATCCCAGCACCCCCTCTACTCTCCCTGGACGCTTTGGTTCGATTCTCCTGCGACAAAGGGTCGCAACCTGCCTCAAACACCCGTCACCTCCTTCCCACAGACCCCTGTCCTTCAGACTCCCAGTGCAGCAGCAGCACAAGGTTGGATGGAGGACATCAAACGCGTGATCAGTTTCAACAGTGTAGAAGAATTCTGGGGGTAAGCACCGTCTGTCGGTCAATCTCATCGTCAATCTCATTAACCTACATAGTCTCTACAACCATATCGTGCCTCCATCACAACTTCCTCAAAAAGCCAATTACTACCTTTTCAAGGCATGTCTCACAGTACCTGGTCCCTGAGAAACAGTGATCATATTCTACGCAGGAGGGCATCATTCCAGCATGGGAAGATGATGCGAACAAAAACGGCGGCAAGTGGAGTATACAGTTGCCCAAAGAAAAAAATCGCAATAATGTCGACAAGATGTGGCTTTACACGGTATATGTCCCTCCTGACTTCCCCGTCATGTCTACTGACCGTCGAGACCATCCCAGATGCTTGCCGCGATCGGCGAGACTTTTGACCCGTACCTCACCAGTGGCGAAACCCCTGAGCCCAATCCACAGTCTCTCATCACCGGCGTCATCGTCTCGACTCGACCGCAGTTTTATCGATTGTCGATCTGGACGCGACTGTCTCCTGGAGAGGACGACAAACTGCGGGAGCGGATCGAAACCGTCGGACGACACTTTAAAACTAGCGTGCTCGGGTATGCTGAATCGCAGAAGTTGGCTGGCCCGCTTGCGACCGAAGTGGAGTTTTTGTCTCACAAAGACTCGGAGAAGAAAGGCAAGGCGGCGAAGAAAATCATTATCTGAGTACTGCTCGTGTTCATACGACACATGAACGAGACATTTCACGCCGGGCGATTTATTCATTTTATACGAAGAGTAGTGGGCGAATATGCGATTGTCCTTGGGCAGCTGCTTGGTGACTCTTTAATGACATATCGTTATACTTTTGTTGTTTTTCCTTTCTGACAGGTTTCCGGTGAACATGTGTTCTGAGGCTGTCAGCTGTCGCGGCACTAGTTGGACTGCGGGTGGTGCGCTGTGGTGCGTAGGCGCAGTAATGTGTCACAGCCACTCGTTATTGCTCCCCCTTAAAAGCCCTTGACAACATACTCATCTCTAATTCAATCGCTCTTGTCTTACACTCACAATGTCCGTCTCAGGCTTCTTGTCGTCCATCGCCGACAAAGCACAGAATGCCATCAATCAAACCCCTCTAGCAGGTCATATCCATGGGACCACTCCGGCAGGTGATCCCTCCGCGAATCAGGCCGCATCGCAGGGTGGACGTCGATCCTTCGCCTTGGAATCACTGCAGCACCAGATTCGCAATCTTGGCCAACAATACACCTCAACTACTCCCTTACGGCGTATCATAACCCTCGAGAAGGGTGTTGCCCTCGACTTTGATGCTCTCGCAAGAGACGGTAAAACCCAGAGCAAGGAACTGTATACATGGGGCCAAGATGAGGACCCCGATGTGACGGATGGTGAGCGTGCTCTTCCATACCGCAAGTCTTGACTGATTGGCAACCCTGCCAACTTATCGCAGTGACGGATCGACTTGCATTTTTGAACTACGTACATGGCTCCTTGTCCGCGTCCTTGGCCGTCAAACTGGACGATGCTAGGTCTCCGTTGAAGGCGCTGCGCGATGCCGAGGCTGCCATTGCGCCGAAACGCAACATCCGCGCCGGATTGCGCAATCAGATCGCGCGTATCGAACACAATCAAGAGAAAGGTGGAGAACGACGCATTGCAGAGCTTAGAGCGCAGCTTTCGCGCGCGGAAAGCAACGATGAGCAACTCGAGAAAGAAATTGAATTGTTGAAGCGGAAAGCCGTTCGAGAAAGCGAGCAAACAAAATGGGAGGCCATTCAGGAGGTGAGCAGCCTGAGCAAGATATTGTGGCTGGTAACTTATTGTTATACAGTACGCAGAGAAATTAGTTCTCATTTCGCAAGCCGCGAAACCCATCATTGGGGCCTTGCCTACCTTGCCTCCCACTACCGCGAATCCGTATGCGGGTGCACAAGTCACTGCCACTGCTCGGGCATCTCTTCAGCATGCATTGGACGACTACAGACCGGGACACGTCAATCTTAATTTAAAAATCCCAGGCGATCTTTCACGATCAGACACCCGTTCCTTTGGCGAGAGCCATGCTTCGGAGTTGAATAGCCTCTCTCCTGGACAAGAAGCACACCCCGGTCTTCCCTTGACCCCACCAATCCCCGAACCTGCCTCAACCGGGAAAGAAGACCACAGACCATCCACCCAGCCATCACCAGCTAACCCCAACCAGATCGCTTCTCCGATTCCTGTCCCTGCCGTTACTCCGAAACTCAGCGAAACCGCCGTGTCGCTCTCTGCATCTGAACCTGCACCTGCCAGTGGTGATGTCCCAGCTGCAGCGCAAGGCACCAGTCCTAGTGGCGCCGGAAGACCTGCCGAGTCACCTTCAGAGGACTTGTACGCATCTCCTGCCAAGACTGAGAGCGCTGAAGAGGAGAAGAAACGCCTCGAACGAGAGGAAAGGGAACGCGTGGTGGCGGCTGGCAATCAAATAGGCTCGGAGTCTGCAGAGGAAGAGAAGAAACGCCTGGAGAGGGAGGAGAGGGAACGTGTGCTTGCAGGTGGAACCAATGCGACCAGCAACACAGCGGAGAAGGATGGAGAAGAGCTTCCACCTTACCAGGACTTTCACGAGTAGAGGTGGTTGATTAGCCTACTGTCTGTATTGGCAGTGATCGGGTTGTAGGTGTATGTAGGCCCGGGTATCAGTGGACAGTTCTTTCGCAACCGCATGTATTTTGTAGCAAATTACGAAAGTGTTTACCTTTTACGGAACCCTGCGCAAGGGTTGGCGACGCTGTCCCTTACGAACGCACCATTCCCTTCGCCACGATGGACAACGCTGATCTCGAGACTTATCAAGTACAACTATCTCAGGTCGAGCTTGCACTCCAAACAGACCCCGACAATGCAGAGCTTTCCTCTCTTCAATCAGAACTCCAGGAACTCATCTCCCTCGCCCAAGAAGCCATTGCACAAGCAGAGGCAGCTTCCTCTTCTCGTGTCGGCCCATCGCGAAAATCAGCTTCGTCGACTCCCGCCTTCTCGTGGGGCGCTGGCAACGATTGTCTAGCCAAGTATTCGGGAGATGGTAGTTTCTATCCTGCTCGAATAACAAGTGTCGGTGGTTCAGCAGAGAATCCCGTTTACAGCATCATGTTTCGGGGCTACAACACCACTGAGCTGGTAAAGGGCTCAGAGATCAAACCACTCCCCACCAACTATCAAGAAAAGACACCCGCCGTGTCAAACAAACGGAAGCTCACGAAAGTGGAGGAGGAGGAAAGGGACCGGAAGAAGAAAAAGAACGAGAAAAAACTGGAGGCCAAGGCTACCAAAGCCAAGGAACAACTCGCCAAGCAGGCGACGTGGCAAAAGTTTGCAAAAAAGTCGGAAAAGAAAGGCGTACATATTGCTGGTGTCGCCGGAACGAGTATATTCAAGACGCCTGATAACCCACTAGGCAAAGGTACGTGTCGTTCGCACTGTCTGTCTCGAAATATCATTGAACTCTAACGTGGCATGAATCCCAGTTGGCGTAACAGGGAGCGGAAAGGGAATGACGGAAGTGAAGCTTTTAGGCAAACATAAATTCACGCCCGGGGAGGAGTCTAATCAATGAAGAAGGCGGTTACTTATTGTAAGCTTTTTCCATCACTGATTCGCGATTTTTCTGCGCGTCAGCTTGCTAACCTAGATGCTATTTAGGGGAAAACTATGCGTCGCTCCTCTCTATATGTACTAAATGCCGTATTGATGGTTCTGTATCTTTGTGAATAGCAGGTCCGCTGCCATGCCTGATGCCTCGCAACCTCCGTTCAATGGGGCGCTGCTTGTCACACGTCAGTGAAAGCCGGCGAGCACGAAACTATACGTGATGCTCTTTACCTCTTCCTCTGTATCCAACCTCATGAGTGACTTTCTTCCGGGGATGTCTATATAGCCCGCAACTTCGGTGGCGCGTTGGGATGGATGGATTCGCCAAGTGTACATGCGGTGTCAGCGGCCACTTTGCAGCGGTATCACGCAGGTATTTTACCACCCGAGGATTCGATTTTAAGGTTGCTTGGAAGACGTTGATGAAGAGGTGATATCTTGATTAATGTTATTGAAGACGATCAAGAGCTGACAGATGGGATCGAAATCGAAGTGGCGGAAGATCTGCAAAGGTACGACGAATCTAGGAATCTCAATTGGGCTTCCATAACGTCTGTCAATCTCGACGAGTATTAACGTCCTGTGGATCTTTATCTTCTATCAATTTGGCCACACAAAGGACGGCGTCTAGGAGGAGCATCCTCCAAATATGCTGTCATGGAAGGTGTGCCACTGGTTGTCGCATATCAGCTATCACCGCGGCCGATCTCAAATTGCAGATATATAGCTCGCGCTCTCCGAGGAGAATCGTTCGAACTCAGCGTCGTCTGCTCATTAGAGATTAACGTCCATAATTTCAATCCATCGGCGACGCACGTCTTCGGCATCCCGCCGGGGTGATAGGTGCGTATTTAGGCCTTATTGGCGGTTCTTATCACCGCACCCGACTAGGTCATATTATTGGCTCCAAGTTGACTTGCGATTCCCGGTCATGATGGTTCCCCCTCGGAACGAGCTTCCCAACAACGCTCGGCCAACCGTTCTCTGAATGTGGTTTGGCCTCCACTCACTTCCCCAGTATCGGCGGGGTATAAAGTCGTAACTCGGCACAGGCGTGGCGTTCTCCGGTCGCTAGTCACATTTGATGTGAACAGCGACTGGAGAAACGACGATGTGCCCGATGAACCCGATTAGTAAGAGATGTTCTAAAAATGCGCGTTGGCTGCTTCGTGCGATTTATTGCTCTGGCAATGTGCGCACTTGGTACAGGGTCAAGCTCAAGGCAGCTGTGCAGAGGCCTTGTGGTTTTGAGCCGCTGGGTAATTGGCAAATTGCATGCCTGCCGCGGATGGTGCAGGTGCTCGACATACGCTGCCGCTGGGTTGACATGTATCAGTGTCAATTTTGAGACCCTACGCCGGACACGAGGGGGACGATTTTCCCATTTACGGCGCGAGACGATTTCGGGGTTCCTTCCATCTCCGATCTGCTTCTCAGCTTCGCCTTCGCCCCTCATATGCATATATTCCTGACATGGGAGCACAGGAAGTAGATGGTCCTACACTACCATGTTCTGTTCTTGCGTGTTGGCCCGGCGGCACATGCTCACAGTCCTGGACGAGACGCGTGCACCAAGTTTTCCGGGGGAATGGGTGTCCACCGCGAGGACATACGATTCACAAATTTACGTCCCGGCCCATCAAGCCATGGGAAACGTCGACCATTTAACCAAACATGTGTAACGATCCTCGCCGTTCTCGCGTTGAATGGCTTGTCGTTGCCGTGGGCAGGCAGGTCGCCCAGAACAGTTTGTTGGAACGACAGGTTGGCCTGGCATTTCGAAGACGGCAACGACGATCACACTATTTCCAAATAAAGTGCGACGCATGCCATCCGCTTGAACAACTCGTAACCAGTGCATGGCCAAGCCCCCAATATTCAAGGGGGCTGTTTTGCGTTCTCATGCGGGGATGGATGGGCCTGGATGCTGCATGCTCGTCGATTGCTGCGGCGTGCCTCATTCTCTGAGCAACGACGATATCTATTAAACGCAGAAAACGCTACAAATGTAACCGAGGGAAAACCCCAAGATGGTCTATAATTCGTCAAAATTACTACAGATATTCCGAGAAGTTGTATCTCCCGACTGAGATTCACATCCCATCACCTGTGCCTGGAAAGAGAAACCGTTGTGTTGCCAACTCCGTCGAGGGGTCCGGGCTGGCCGAGCTGCCGTCTGCTGAAGATGGGCTCGCAGAGGCAGTCACATCGTCGGGTGGGAACGACGATACCGGGTCGAAAGCGGTCAAACTGGGATTATACCCCGAGTGTCTCGACATGCCGGCAATATCTACAGAATGGCGCCTGAGGGGAAGGCCAGCATTATGCGCAGCCATGACCTGAGCCGACAAATCAAGAAACTGGGACAAGGTCGATCAGCATGGGTTGCAAGGTGAGGGAATGCTTGAGCCTACCACTTGCTCCTCGACAAGCGTGCCTTCGTGCAGAGTCTTGTTGCTATTCTGCATATGGACGAGGAGAGTGCGAATGCTGCGAGAGGACAGTCCGCGGTATGTCGAGACACGCTCGAGGGCGAGGGGTGCCGTCTGCACGAGCCGGAGCTGCTCGTGAAGATAGAGGACGTATTGCTCCAGACACTCGAGATAGTGGCGTTTTTTCTCGTGCGACGAGATGGTGTCCCTGGTGCCGAGGTGTTATGCTACGAGAACGAAAATGGTAGACGGAATACACACGGATCTGTTGGCGTGAATCCTATTTCTTCTGCTATCGCGCGTTGTCTCGCCTTGCGCTGGCTTTCGGTCTTATTGACCGCGCCGTTGAGCGGTGCGGTGGAGGGGTCGGCGTCCGGAGACTGCTGTCTGTTCGTGTGAGGGGGGGGAGGGGAAGGCTGGGTATATGGACGGGATTCGGATATATCGCGTTGATAGGACTGCTGTGGATGGTTAATATTTGAGAGCAGCTCCGAGGGGGTGGGGAAGAGCTGCTGAGACGTGGCGGCGTAAAAGTCGAGCATGCCGCCGTGTGGGGCTGGCGGGCTTGGATCTATGCGTCGAGCAGAGGGGTAGACGAGCTGCTGGGAGATGGGGGTAAACGAGAGGTCTGTATCCGGGGCTGGAGTGGGGTGACGGACGGGGCCGGATTGTGGTCGGAGGTGCAGAGGGACGGGGGAGTGCACTTGTTGCGGGATGGGGAGGTAGGGATTGTCGACATAGGAATAGCTGAGGGAGAGGGCGTCGACTGGGTGTTGGCGGTAAGTGTGCAGTGCGGGATCGACGAGGGATGCATCGACGAGATCGGAGTTGTTGGGGCAGAAGTTGTAAATGGGTAGCATGAGGGGATGGCGGGTGCCGGGGAGGGAGGGGAGGTTTTAAGACGAGGTTGTGTCGAGGCGAGTACGTCCTTGGCTGTTTTCCACGGACGATCTGGCGAGCGCACGGCATCCGAGGAGCAGGTGGAGATCTTCTTGGACGAGCGGGAATCGCGTTCGCCCAATCGGGCCAGGGTCCAGATGGGTCGGCTATGTACCGCATATGTCGCGGAGTCCAAGTTCATTCCGATCCAGACGCGATCAACTTCCGCATCGAGTGTCCCACCAACGTCTCGCACAGACCCTGCATACAGCCCACCGCGATCGCACCACATTGTGACCGCGCATGTACACTTGGCCTCGCTACAATCGCACTCCAATGTCGCCGTCCCCGCGTTCGGCACCCGGAAGCGCACATGCCAATCTGCTCACCGCCACCTCACCATACCCTTTTTTGGCCATCCCAATCCCCTCCAGTATATAATCCACGCGCTGGTGCGCGTCCGATCGACAGCGATGGCCCAGCACTACCCCTCCCTCGATTTCGATTCCTCCATATTTGCGGGGGCCGGGGGGGGGGGCGC